>APFE030300910.1:60640-126492 GCA_000404065.3 Pinus taeda | reverse complement strand
CCCTTTCGACTTTGAACGTGAGATGCTCGGCTTCCTGGGGCGTCTTTCTTTTGAACGACCTCTAACCATCATAGCTTCTGATGTAGAGGTCTCGAAATGCGACTTCCTCCTTGTTTCTTCCGATAATAAGGATGCAACTACATCATCAAACTCAATAGTTTCTGATGAACTCAGACTTATAGAAGTAACAAAATGATCCCATGTCTCGGGCAACGAGCACAATAAAGTAATAGCTTTATCCTCGGATGGAATTTTTACTTCTATACTTTGTAATTGCACAAGAAGAGTATTAAAAGCATTTAAATGATCAGCAATCAATGTACCTTCCTTCATTCGCAAACTATACAACTGTCGCTTTAGGAGAATCCTATTGGTTAAGGATTTGGTCATGTACAGTTTCTCCAGTTTCGTCCACCCCACCATATGCGTTCACCCACTTTAATATTAATCCACCATTTAACATATGTTTACACTTGCCATTACGTTAATGTGGTTTGTAGCATATGTGTATAACCCATTTAATATGCGTTTCAACCTTTTTAACATATATATGTTATGTGATTTAAAAAAAACACTGTCCTTTACAAACTTCCACAAGCTCCATGCAGCAACCTTTTTAACATATATATGTTATGTGATTTAAAAAAAAACTGCCCTTTACAACCTTCCACAAGCTCTATGCAGCAACGCATACCAATTGTTAAAAAAACATAATTTAACACAGGCTGCCACGCAGGTTCAACGCATACCAATAGATGTCCAAAAAAAAAATTAACACAGGTTGCCACGCCAAACAGTGTCCACGCAGCGATGCCAATGGAATACCACGCAGCAACAATCAATGCTCAATCCATAATTAACACGCAGATGCTCACTGGTTTCAACGCAGGTTTTTAAAAAACAAAGAAAAAATACCTCCACGCAGATTTTTTTGGACTATCCGCACCAGCAGCGAATGGTCTATCCAGCACCAGGAGCAAATGCCTCCAACGCACCAGCAATAAGCACCAACAGTGATTACACACACCGCGTCACGGGTTTAATATGTATATGCGCAGGTTTAAAACATTCCACCACGCAGCTGTATGCACCTCTGCACAGTCACGTTGGCAGCAGGCACCAAGCACCTCCAGCGCCTTTGCGCTCCACCTCCAGTACGCAAGTCCAACTCGCTTCGGTTCTCCAACCTCCAACAATCAGTTGATCCACGCAGCACACTCAGCACCCTCACACAATGCCTCCAACTTACTTTGATACCACTTGTTGGAGATCAGATGCTTAGTAATTAAACAAAAAATACTCAGCAAATAAATAAGCACATAAGACACAACAATTAACGGTTCACCCAACCAATCTGGGCTACGTCCACCAAACATAGGCATCGGCAATTTTATTAATCAAACAGGAGATTACAAACATAAATTCTCACAAACTCTCACCCTCATGGCAAACAATCTGAATGGTTGCCTGTTATATAGCAAAGAGAATCTAACTGCCTCATAAATCCTCTCAACTCAAATTTAGGATGCATTAACTCCCTCCCAACAAACTGGAGCTAATCTAGGAACTGATTCCTATTGTTGTCATCTACTGAGATTTTGCCTATCTTATACAAAACAGAAAATCTCAACAAGAACCACACCAACCATTAACATGACTAAATTTTTGTGCAAGAAAATTACCACTGTAACCTTTACATCACAGAATGCCTTAACAATACACCCAATATCCATATATTCTACTCCTTAATAATATATTATTTTAATTAAATTTATAAAATAAATTCAATATTTTGAAAAATAAAAAATAAATTAAATTATTTAACATTATTTTTTAAACGGTTAATTTTTTTTTAAATCAACGGTAACTTTATTTAAATCACCTCGTTAAAATACAGCCCTTTATTTTAACATCTTCTGGATTTTAGCGACGTCATCTATATGACGAGAAACTTTGTGCGTTGTACCCATTGCGTTTTAGCGACGTCATCTATATGACGAGAAAATTTGTACGTTGTACCCATTGTGTTCTCAGAATGACGTCTCAATTCTTAAAAAACCCTCGTCTACAAAAAGACTCAAAGGATGTGGTAAAATTGTTAGGTTAAGACACGAAGGTTTACCTTTTCTGGAAAAGGACAGATGTGTTTTGATTTAAAAATAATTAATAAAATTTTATTTTTATAGAGTTTCGATTAATCTTTTCTGAATAGTCTCCCACAATACGTTTTTCCATATATGTATATTTTTAAGATGTATATTATTTAGTGTTAGAATGAGACTTTTCATTCTACATTTATTAAAATAATTTGATTTAAATAAAAGTATAAATTCCAATATAGTTCATAATGATTGCGGAGTAACGTCACGATCCAAAATAATTTTGGATCCCACTATCAAAAGATAATGGCGATCCTCTATTGCCTCTCAATCTGTTACTACACTCTGACTCAATTCTGCAAAGCTCAAGAATCTTTAAAGTTGAGTCAGACACCTGGGGTCCTCGATGCCCACCACAATCGACAACTTAAACGCTGCAGCTGCTTCCCCCATCCTTCCAACTTGCACTACAATTTCCAACTTGCACTACAATTTCCAGGAACTTGCAGCTGCTTCCCCACTCCTGGAACACTGACTTCGAAGTTGTACTACAATTTCCAGGAACTTGCAGCTACTTCCCAATCCTTCTTGAACACTGACTTCCAAGTTGCACTACAATTTCCAGGAACTTGCACCACCAGTAATGTTGAGCCACTTATTTATTTCGTTCATTGAAGTCACTGTGTCCTCATCGAAATACTTTCGGAACGCAGAAAAAGATCATTGGAGGTCCGATCGTTTAATTTTATCTGGTAGGATTATACTGGAGGCAGGTCGGTATTCTCCAATCGGCTATCGAAATGAAGGTATATTTATATCAATTAGTCAGACTCTTGCAGATTCGTGTTTGGGTTAATGATTTGAAAGATTTTATATCAAATTCATGGTTAACCATAATTTGGATTTGCAGAAAATAGTATTGAAATCGACTATGGAAGATGAGAGAAGCAAGAGAAGAGCCATGAAGGCCGTTGCAGAAACCGGAGGCACGAATCTCCATTACTGCTTCCGCCACAATATTTTATTACCATTTACAACATATTTAGATATATGATTTACGCTTACTAATGTTGCCCATGCTCTGTTTCAGTGGTCTCCATTCAAGTGGACATGAAAGAGGGAAAGATAAGTGTGGTTGGAGAAGCAGATCCTGTGTGGCTCGCAACAAAGCTGAGGAAAATAGGGTTCAAGAGTTAGTAAGCGTGGGTCCTGCCAAGAATAAAAGAAGGAAGACAAAAAGAGCTGATAATTTGTTAACAGCTTCAAGCTCAATCCTATGTTTTATATAATTCTCATGGCGGGAGTCTCGTAGGGACCTCTCATTTTATTATGAGAGTAGCGTTTTAAAAGTGTGTTTAGGACTTTTTTTTTGGGTTGGCTTTAGATATTTCTAAGCCCCACCGAGATTTCCATTAAAAAGGTGTATACATATATTTTCATTGTGTGAAAATCAAATCGGAATTTGGCATTTCAGTGATCTCTCCTCTGAGATTGTTTCGTTCAAATTTCTTAGACTAATTCCTGCCATATTAATAAGTATGCTAAAGTTGAATTAGACACTGTTAAAATCCCACCACCTAATCAAATTTGCATTATACAGCTTCGCTGGATGTATCAAATCAGGCAACGCACAGTCAAAAGGGCCCACCAAATAAATTCTATCGTATGCCTTGCAGCGAAGCGTAGACTTTTTTATTCATTGATGTTTCAGTATGTTACTTGGTAAACTTGCAAAATCGGCACATCACATCCATATTAAGCTTTCCTAATCAAATCAACTTTGATTTAAAATTGTAGAAACCATTCAACATTTTTAAAATACGGCAATCGTTATCTGCGACACTTAGGAAAACACATGTACAAAACAACCTTTCTTGTAATCATCGTACAAGACGCGTCAAATCCAAAAACAGAGATCCGTTCCTCGTACGACACACCCATCAAATCTCAAAAATAAAGATGCCCCATGAATGCGTGGAGGGTCAGGGACCCATTATTAGCTTCTGATAAGGTAGTACTTCAACCATTCATTCGCTTAGAAGATTTAACATATATATATAATATTATTAGAACAATTATTTCTCATACATTGAATTGTTGGCTTCACTTTTGATGGTTGTATAGAAGGATAAGTCAATGTTTTTTTGTTGTTTTGTGGTATATGGTTAAATTTAGTGATATGTTTGTTTACTAATACCATAAGTTCTCCATGTGTTTTATGGCATGTGGTTAAATCTAGTTATGTATCAGTTTATTAACACTTGCGAGTTTTAGTGTAACGGCAATCGTGACTCTAATATTAATTCTATCATAATTAACTAATAATTCAATGTACCTCATTTCGATAAATGTTTCCACTATGATTGCAGTGGCTTCGTTTCTATTCGGACAAAACATTTTAACTCCATTGTCGAGACGAGAGACCTTCAAATAGTATCACAAGAACTCGCACTCATATGCATGATGTGAATCTACGCATTTAATTATATGTAACAACAGTTTTCCAAACACCCAAAGTCCTCCCTGTTGGGCTCGCTATGCCAGATTCTAGATTTGAGTCTTTTACTTTGAGAAAGCATAGTTCAATTTGAATTCTATTTTACATATATAGATTTTTTTTTAAAAGCGAGTGTACATTTTTCCACTACTGGAATATATTTTTTTTTTATTATTTAAAAATAAAAATAAAATAAAATTTATAAATTTTCAAAACTTTCGAAAAATTTATGGCCAATGATATATGTTGCAAATAAGATTATACTCTACTAGAACTATATATTTATTTATATATCTAACTATAGCCATAAATTATATGAAGTTTAATAATAAACTAAAATTTTTACAAATTTCACATAATAATAAATAATATAAATTCCATATTACTAACCATATTTATGTTTAGATAACTTTTTTCCTCATATTCAGATAACTTTGTATTTTTACCAATACTAATTTGATACAATACTTTTATTATAAACTTTATGTATGCTATGGGTAAATAAATAGGAAATTGTTGGGTGATAATTTGAATTATTTAACTCCTAAATTTTGTTATATGTTGAGAGAAGGAATGCTTGTTGTATAACTCTATATTTTTTTTTTTGTATTCTATATAAAATTGAAGAAATAAGAATCAATATATTAGTATAATCTTATAGTTTTCTTATCTTTTTGGTCAGATGATTCACATATGAACTAAGCCTTTTCATTCTTGGTAGTTTCCAACAATTTATGTCTTCTTTCCCTATAATTTGATAAATATTATTTGAGAAATAGTTTGATTTTCGATGGTGTTTTGGATGCCTTTAGAGGCTATTGTAAATTTATGAACCTTCTCGAGTCTTCTAGGCAAGTCTTTGCCTTGCTAGAATCAATGTTAGTCCTTTGAAATAGGATTTAATGCTTAGCGATTTTTTATTTTATTTTCGAAAGTTGGCGATTGAAAGTTTTGTCCTTAACCCCTAGTCATATGGACAAGTGGGGATTGTAACCATGGGCCTACTTGGAAGGGGTAAAGGGGGTGGATGTTGGAAGAAACTAAGTAATTACAACTACCCACTACCAATGTTCAACAACGATTTAAATGTTGATTCTAGAATTCGTTGAAAATAGGCAAGCTTCTTCAGGAAGCCACTGCCTGAATTGATCTCCAAAAACTTCTCCAGCTTGTATATATACCTGTTAATCGATGAATGGAAGTATGTTTTTGTGTTCAGTGTTTGTGTGTTGAGTTCAAGAGCAGTGCGCCTCTGATCTCTGTCATGGTATCAGAGCAGGTGTGTGGTCGAGAGCTGTGTGAGCTGTGTGAGCTGTGAACAGTGAGCATTGAGCCACCTGTGGAGCCGACTAAAACATGAGCATATTGTTTGGCATTGTTCTGTGCTGGAGAGTTGCGAAGCCGAGCGGATTATTGTACCCGTTATGGCTGTTCTGAGTTCGTTGTGCCATTAATAGAGCATTGCCATCTGTGGTTTTGTCTGCTTATATCCTGTAAGCTACTGCTTTTATATAATATACAGTTTAATCTGATGAGGAGGTTGGCTGAGTTTTCTCTGGCTCTATTGCTGCATGATCTGTTTTAAAATTGAAAATATGACTGACCAGATTATGTATTGTGTTGAGTTCACACACAAGTTGATAGTGTTAAAGGTTTTTAAGATATGAAAGCGAAGCTCCGATTTTTTAGGTAATGAGATACTGTTTTTGGCAATGGCATTGGTTTGCCTCATTGGTTTTCGACATGGATCGGCTATACAGGGGTTCCTGAGGCAGAATGCACCAAGGCAATCAATTGTGTTAGAACATTTTAATCTCATTTACAGTAATCAATTGTGTTAGAAAATTTTGCTGTCATCTTCTTGCACGTTAGTGAAAATTTTAGAATTGATATATCCATTGTAGTCTCTCGGGAAAATTAAATTGTGAATCTCTCTCATTGGAACAAGAGCAGAAAGTGTTATTATTGGAGATATTAAAAAAAGAGGGTTGTTATTATTGAGCAAGGAAATATTGAAGTTGTGAAAAAAAAAAAAATTTGCTTTTTGGTGATTGGATAAAAGTTTTTTTTTCCATCATGGCAAATTTATTGCTTGATACTTATATGAATGAATCCACCAAACTTGATGGAGAAAATTATGTGAATTGGAAATTCAAGTTAATGACTATTTTAGAAGGAAATAATTGGTGGTCCATTGTAAGTGGGGATGAGCCTAAACCCACTGTTGCAGGTTCCATTCCAGATTGGGAGAGAAGGGAGACAAAAGAAAAGGTGTTGTTGTGTATGTCCGTAAAGGACAACATTATTCCAACAATGGAGACTCAAAAAGTTTGGATGATCCAAACACTATCAAATGTAAAATCCTAACACCTAGGATCTATCAACTGCCAAAATTTGGATACTAGAATCCGTCAAGTGAGCAATTATGGGTGATTGGAGGTTTTCTTATGCTAAAGTAGCATGGTTCTAACATGAAGAGGAAGAAAAATGGTGCTTGGGGGGATCTCCAGGTGGTAGTCACCATAGAGGTGGCATGCATTAGCGAATTTTCAAGATCGAAAAATCCAAAAAAGTCGGATTTCATTAATGAGAACTTTTGGAAATTTATAGATATGGATATCAAAAATTTTGATTGGATTGACTAAGCATATTTTAATAGATCTATATCAATCCAAAAAATTTGATAATCTTAGAATTTGGGAGAAATAGAAATGGATAATATAAAAAATGAGATCCATATTTGAAACTACCACCAATGTGCCTTGCTTGCAAAGGTGGCACAATGCGGTGGCAACATGTGAGCATAGGACTACCATGTGTTAGCCACATATCAAATGACATGATGTAATACAATGCTGACATGTGGGAATAGGGATGTCATGTGTCATCCACATGTTAGTGGTATGGTTGGTAACATGGCATAAGATAATGAAACTTTTTAGAGTCATAAATTTGTGTACAAAGCTCAGATTTGGAAGGGATTTATATCATTAGAAAGCTCTCGATGAGTAAAAAATGATTGTGATATTAGAAAAGAACTTCAAGTTAATAAAAAGAAGAGGAATTTTAATAACCCCATCTCCTTAGGATATATTAAAGGATTATGAATTAAATAGAACAATGGCACCATAGAAAAAAAATTATGTATCAAGTTCTATATATTTTCATTATTTTTCTTAAATTTGGTTATATTGATAAATTTTGAGTTTTAATAATTGGGTTGTATTACGCTAGTTCCCACGATTCAGCATTGTCCACTCAATATCACAATACCCGGATTTCTTATTCCTATATACCAACTCATTTCCCCATCAACTTGCACAACCCAAGGAATGGGATCTCATTCTCTACAATGTGATCCCCCAAGCAATCCCACTTCACTCCAAGGATTTAACATAGGTTAGAAAAAGAAAATAACTCAATAGTGTTAAATTGAAAACTTAATGATAAATTACAACCATGTGATGAGATTCCTCTTTCCGAAAGGACTAATTTTGATTATTGAAGTGCTCAATTTGGACAAGGGAAAGTGTATTTTTGAATTAATGCCCACATGTGCATATTTGATCAGGTCGGGGCTAAAGTAAATTAAACAGCCTTAGAAGGATATAAATACAAGTGACCTCAACCTATTTTGGACATGATCGTGTAGTATTCTTCTATTCTCTTCTTTAGTTTATCTCACACAGGTCTGAGGAAATTTTACGAAGATTGGTAGGCACGGATCCAAAATTGGAGCATCTTAAGCTCACACTATGTTTTTAGGGTTTTGGGTCTTAACCATAGGCATGTCATGGAAAAATTTCGACCGCAATCGCAGGCATGTCATGGAGAAATTTTGTCTGGAGCCTTTTGGTCGCATGCACGACACATCTTCCCTGTGACTGGGACCCAAAGTTTAAATTTTCAATTGACCAAAGTTTTTGTTCATTGACCGCAGAGTTCGACAGTTGACTATGGACAATGACAATTGATTATAGTTTCTTGAAATAGGTTTTTGGATTACTAGCATTGTTGGATTCATCTCATAGATATTTTCTAGTTGATTTTACTATATAGGTTTATGATGAAAGATATGAAGCATTGTACTCTCCCCATAGTGGGTTTTTCCCTGGTCTTCAACCAATCATAGTGTCTCTATGTGTGAATGTTTTTCTTCTATTGTTCCTTTATGTTCTACTACATTGATGATGATGACATTCTTTCTATATAATTGCATATGTTGTTGAATAATGTTATAAATATGAATAATGACATGATATTATGGGGTGAATTTAACATGCAAATGTTGAAATGCATTTATTAAAGCAAAGAACAATATAGCTCTAAGAAAAATTAACATGGTATCAAAGTTGGGTTGAAGAAAAGTCATTGAATATCACCCCTATGAAGACACCTTTTATGGAAGAAACAGAAGGTGGTTATGGCATGTCATTTTCTCACATTAGGCAAATGACCACCAGTCTGGATCTTTCATTATCCATCAAAGTGTTCCAAATCATTCCCCCATAAGGCTAGAGCCTAAACAATCCCAAAGAGAATGAAATTTCTGGATTACAAGGCCAGAAACCTATATTTTATTCCCTACGCAGTTCCCTAGCCAGTTTCTATACATACACAAACTTTATCATTAAAGTCAGTGAAAAGGTGTGCTTTGTCTTACACTATGGCCTGCACACATTACTCAACGTAAGTAAAAAAAAAAAATCTAGAAGCTTTGTTAGTCGAATCTTTCCCAACTAACAACTTTGAGTTGATGTTTACTCAAGCTTGATGCCACACCCTCCAAGAGTGTTCCAAGGAAACTATAAGTGTCCAAGAGGATGAGAGAGAGAGAATAGAGAGAGAGCTCCAAAACTGAACTGGCATAAGCTTACCCACTGATCCTCATAACTCTTTTTTTAAATGAAGCTTCTATTTTCTTCATTTTCCATTATTTTCCTTCATTTTCCTCCTCACATGCAACATGTGACCTTTTGTTGGGCCATGGAAAAGGTATGTTTTATCCTCGTATTAGCTTAATTAATCATTCATCTTTCTTTGTTTCTCTTCATTTTAGAAAAGAATTTATAAGAAACGAGTGTAGAAGCCGAATAAAAGAAATCATTACCGAATTGTGTAATTTTGGGCATGAAAACTAACTTTCGCTATTTTTATATGTAGGAATATAAATTGAACGATTGTTGTTAAAACGATGGAACAATAGCGACCAAGGAAAGAAAAAGGACAATGTTTCGCTCATGAAGGCTAGCAAACGATCAAGGGAATCGAGTTTATTTTGTAATAAAATCTGATTGTCAGTTGCAAAATCCTCAAGATCTCCTAATCCTGAGGATTCGCTCCTATTCGTTTATCTCTCATAGGTTATATAAAGTTGACAGGCGAAATAGAACACGCTAGCTAGGAATTGGGAGATTGTAGCTTTCATTTTGACATTGAGTATTCTCACTACGATGATGTTGTATATTTATTATTGAATTTAATGAGAAATATTGTGTTTTACTTGTAATCGCATTTTGAGTGTTTTTCGGCAATAACGTTTGGAGACTTTGGGCCCAGTCGATAGGAAATTTACTGCTTTGTTTGTGCCAAACTTATTCCCTTTTACTCTTGCAATTGTTTATTCCTATTATTTCATGAAACTAGAATTATTTTGATTGCTATGAGTATTGATCGTTATGATTAACCATTACTGTTCAAAGTAGATTCTAGATGTTGCTATGTTTACATCTGTGTGTTAATCTTCGGTGAACTTATCAGATTAAGTTTAAGTATTTGATTGTTGTTCCTTATGAAGAGTGTTCTCAGAGATATTGAGTTCACAATTGATTGCTTTTAGTTAAAATCTTGAATAGTTGTTTGTTGTTTATTTGTTGTAGCTTTCCTTCTTACTAAATGAATTATTGTTAATACTAGTTAGTAAATCTGCTAAGAGTGATTCGTTAGCATACTTGAATTTAGATTTAGTTCTTTGTACAATAGATTAAAATAGATTTGAAAATGTTTTAAGGTTTGCCTTCATATTTGTTTTGGATTCAACTTCGAGAATTAGATATTAATTATTGCAACGATCTTAATTATCCTTTGAATTCACTTGCATAGGCAATGTTGAACACTCTTGAAATAAACAGACTTACCCTAGTTTGATAACTAATGTAGGTATTAAGGTTTCTTTTAATAGTCATCTTAGTGCACCAACATTTTGGCGTCGTTGGCAGGGAGAGTGTTTGAAAGTGATTTCTTTTTATTTTTCTTGCTGTAAAAGAATTGGGTATTAAAAAGGGGAGGTAAGAACCTCCATAACCAACAAGTAAAGTGCTTTCTCAACAACCTGGTTTTCAGAAAATGCATAGAGGTTAAATAGGAGTAGGGGTTTTTATGAATGGCTAAGAATAAAAAGGTAGAAAAAGATCAGAGCCCCCCACCCAAATCCACAAAACCCAAGGGATCGGTTAACCTTGGAAGATCAACTTTTATAGACGAAATCACAAGAAAATTAGAATCTCAGGCATCAGTAGGACATCGAACTATATCTGGAAAAATCCCTACCGTAATCCCTCAGGAAGAAAGCTCACCATCTAAAGCCTACACTGAGATTCGTAGCCAAATTAAAGGATCTGAACAGAGCTTTCATGTTACCAAAAATTTACATTCTGATCCTTCACAAGAGGGAAAATGATGCAATTTAAGAGAAGGAGAGGGAGAAATGAGTGGAGCTGCTGAAGCAGAGCCATAGTTGTCTGAACTAGGATCTCCAACGATCCCAGATCTGAGCAATTTCATAAAACCACCTCGGATTGAAAATACTCCACTTACTTAGATAGCATCCCTTGAAGTCACTTAAGGGTATTGGCACATTTTCGACCAATGGTGAATCAACCACCCCAAGGTTAGACCTCAACTTTGGAATATCCCATAGTTGACCCAGTAGCCAATACCCAGATGAAAGTTATTCCCTTGAAAAACATCCCAACCTTACATGGGATTACCATAGAGGATCTAGATGCCTTTTTATTCGAGTTTGACATCCTCTGCAAAGGATATGATTACACCACCAATCCTCAAAAATTGATGTTGTTTACTTCTACCCTTAAAGGAACAGCTTTGCAGTGGTTTATGGGTTTGGGCAAACGCACTATGAACTCTTGGGATGACATGAAACCTTCTTTTCTCATGAAATATCAGGACTACTGTAGGACTAGGGAACTAAAAGACGAAATCTTTAAAATTTATGCGAATGATAATGAAACTCTAGAGGAATATGTCAAACGGTTTTAGCACAATTTGCAGAGATCCCCTCACTCCACATTACCAAAAAGTAGTTCTGAAAGCCATCTTAACAAAAGGAATGAAAGAAGAATGGATAGAAAATTTAAATCTGATGGGGAAGGGAGACATTTCTCAAGAGGATTATGATGCAATTGTTTTATTATGTATCAGGTGTTCATGAGGTAGCACACGCAACGGGTTAGGAAGCCAAGATTCTATAACTAGAGGAAGTAAATTGCCCAGTGGAGACGTGACAAGAATGGAAGTTAGTAACCTCCTGGAGGACTTCAAGATAGAAATCTTAGGCACGTTGACTACATCATTAGATGTCCTGTAGGCCAAATAGAAACAAGCTTTAGCAGAACAAAATTTGGATTTTTTTGCCCACGCTGCCGGCAGAAGCACAATCAACAGGAGTGTCCACTAGACATGGTCCAAAAATGCACTATCTACACCAAGGACCATGCCACCAAGCAGTGTCCATCACTTCCAAGGCTGAAAGAAGTTTTCAAAGAAGTAGAAGAAGAGATAGAACCTTTCTACTTAATGAACAAGTGCCAACAGTGGCAAGGCTGACCCATAGGTATGTCACAAGACACATCTTAGTTCTTTCCTTCTTCATCATTTAATTAACAACATACTGCTGAAACAACATGGCCAGGTCAATCACCTTTCTTGACTTGGAAGTCCCAAACATTTTGTATGTCACCTTGGCCAACTCAGTCCTTTCTAGGTAATGGTTTGCTGGATTCTCCCTTTTCTACTCCTTTTTGGCAAAATAATCCATACCCATCCTAGTGGCCTGCCTCTACTTCACGAAATTCAAACTGGTCTACGAATTGTCAGCGACCTCTAGGGATAACCAATTCACCTATGGGGACAGGTTGTCAAACTCAACCCACATTATCAGCCCCATATCCATTACATCAAAATCCTCAGCCCCTTATGTGTCCCCATCTACCAGCTCAACCAAATCCAAACCCCAATAACAGAACGGTTTAGCTCATACAAATTGTTGAAAACTTAGACCTTGAGACCGAACAAAAAGAATGTAGTGAACTTAGGCTCAGATCAGGAAAAATTATCACTCATGAGGAAGACAAAGACCACCCACCAAATGAGTTAGAAACATCACCTGTAACTACACCTTCGACTATGACTGACACGGAAATAAATAGGGAGAAGACATAGTCAAACAGAAAGATCCTGAAAAACTCATAATTACTTCTCCCTCATTCCCTGAAAGATTAACAATACCTAAACCAATTGTTTATCCAGATTTTGATATCTTAGGGGAACTTAAAAATCTATGGATTAAAATTCCTCTCCTCCAGGTCATCCAAGATATTCCTATTTATACTAAAACGATTAAAGAACTATATGTGAAAAATTCTGTGAGGAAAATAAAAGCTTCACCAACTATCCATGTCATAGGAACCTTGTATGTGTTGTTGCATTTTTTGGTTTTGGAAAGTTAAAATAAATTAGTCCAAAAAATGAAAATATTTTTCAAAAAATGTTAAGCTAGGATATGGACAAAAAGAATACTGAATAGAAATGTTAGAAAATGTTTTGATAAATATGTCCATATCAAATAAAATGTTAGAATAGATGCCCTAAAAAATGAAGGCAAAAATAAAATGTTAGGTTAGAAAGAAAAGAAAAAAGCAATAAACTCTGAAAGTGTTGCAAGTCTAAATGCCACTACTTTGACTCTAATTCACTTTTGAAAATAATAGTTGTGTCCAATTTGTTTAGATGCCACACTAGTTTATTTAATCCAATTATACAGTTTAATCATAATTGGATTTGTTTTAAATTGATTGTCATAGGTAGAAAGTAGAACTGGCTGAACAGTTTAATCTGAGCCAATGGAGAGAATAAGGTATAGAGGTAGATTATTCATGAAAAGAAATATTGGTTTGCTAGCTCAAATGCACTCTGAAAACTAAGTGAAGGAAAAATGTTAGGGTAAGTAAAGGGTAGGTAGAAGAAAGGTTGTAGAAGTACAAGGTTGGTGAAGCATAAGCACATTCATCATGCTTGATCTAATGTTTTAGTGTGCAGGGGCACTTATGAAAGTGAAAAGATGTTCACTAGCTGATTTGATTAACTTCCCCTCATTTCATTTCATCCCCCACTACATACTTACTAATTTCCCCTTTTCCCTTCATTTTCACCCTTGCCCTTTGGTTGCACACTTTCCTAGCAAATGACCCTCTAAAGGTCATTTCCCTACCCAAAACCCCTTTTCACTAATGTGAAACCCTCTCCCCATTGAAAAAATCACTTTCCCCTTGTAATTTCCCTAAAAACCCATAAATACCCCTTATCCCAACTTTTATTCCCCCCTCCGCTTTATTTAATAAAACTTTGTCATTCATGTTTTTCCTGACAAAATGCCTAAAAAACCCATAAAACCCCTTTAGCCTAAGTTTTGTTTCCCCCCGTTATATTTTAACCCCGATCTCACGGTATTAAACTTGTTCATTATATTTAAAACCCCACTTTATATCATTAAATAATTACAAATCATTTGTAATTATTCCCCGGGCCCCACTAATCTCCGCCTGATTGACCTTCGTGCAACTTTGCCGCGCGATAGCCATTAGATCTTACACCCCTAGATCCAACGATCCACATCCATATCGCGCACTCCCTATGTCTGACAATTAAGAGCCCGAGAGCACACAAGATTCGTGGTTTTGCTCGAGCCCCTTTTGGCTACGTGGCAGCACCGGGTGAACTTGCGTGCTCTCATGAAAAAACCACCCAACAACCAAAAGCAATGCAATGGACCTTAATACCGCCTCCCCGCTTAGGCTGAAACCATCCACTGTTCATTTATCGATTTCCACACCAAATTTTAAACATTACCCGTTAAACGTCGAAGACCCTCGTTTTCACTCTTTTTGATCGTTTTTTCGCTAAACGCTGCCTAACCCTTCCTGTGCCACCCTGAGCCTCTACAACCCAATTTGACCTCTGATTTCCTCCTGAACATGCTCTAGACTCCATCCACAGACTTTCATGTTCCCTGAAACCATTATCACCTCCCTGCCAACCTGTGTTTTTATTACTAAATTGTTTTAATTGTGTAGGTGATTAGAAGACCAAGAGACTGGATAAACAATTTTGATATTGGTCACAAAACCTGTTTACTCCAAGATACTCAAGAAATCTATTCGAAGGCTTCATTTAGCAGAAGTTTTTTGTACAAACAGAAAATCAAGATTAAACCGGAGACAGAGCAGAAAGAAGTCAGTTACACAGAAGGAAACAATTTACACAGTAAATGTTATAACAAAGGAGGCAAATAAAGAAATACAGTTAAAAGACAAACAGATGAAATATATAGAAAGATGATCAATATCCAACTATTACAAGCTAAGACATGGGAAAAACTAAATGATTCACTGTTGAAATACACAGTAAAAATTTGAAATGTATAGTAAAAGTAAAATGCACAATAAAGGATATTGACAGGTCAGCAAGGTCAAAGTGTATCAGATGAAAGGTCATAAGTAAATATGACATCCAGCGTGAAAATCAAACAACATTCATAATTTGGAGGAACAGACAGCCAACTTCAACAATTTTCAGTTTTTTTAGTGGCTGTCACCAACAACACAACATCAAAATAGTGCAGATCAACTAGCAGTCTTTATTTTGATTTTATAATAATTTATTTATGTAAAAATGGTTTAGGATATTTTCTTAGTTCTACTGTTGTATAAATAACTCTGTGCACGAGTTATTAAGGGTTGCACCCTTGATGAAGCATTTGAAAACATTTGATGTATTTGACTTTTCTGGATCCTTAATACAAAGCAAAGGATTCTGAATGCTATTTTACACAGTTTTTGTTTCCTGTAAGTTTTCCCAGTATTACTCATTATGTTTTTATTCATATTCTTATGTCTTATAGAGATAACTAGGTAGGAATAATTGGGTTTCAATCTATTCCTATAAGCTTCTGAAGTGATAATCTATAAAGAGAATGAATTAATGGACTTCCTATTTAATTAATTCACTCTGAATCAATAAATCATCAACATTTAAGAAAGATTTTTGCCAACGCGTTTCAAACCAACCAATGTGGTTCATCATCAGGACAAGTTGAAAGTACAGATCCAGCCCAGCATGTTAAATAGTATAAGCAGAGACTCCAACGGCTAAAACCCTCCAACGGCTACTTTATCATTCAATAACCCAGTCAAACTACCTCTAATTAATTTAATATTAAAATACTATTATATTCAGAGCTGGGTTAACCAGGTGATTTATTATTCACCTGGGTTAACCCAGCTCTGAAATATAATAGTATTTTAATATTAAATTAATTAGAGGTAGTTTGACTGGGTTATTGAATGATAAAGTAGTCGTTAGAGGGTTTTAGCCGTTGGAGTCTCTGCCTATACTATTTAACATGTTGGGCTGGATCTGTACTTTCAACTTGTCCTGATGATGAACCACATTGGTTGGTTCGAAACGCGTTGGCAAAAATCTTTCTTATGTGATTTACGCTGAGGCTCTCCTTATAACTATGACAAATCACAGAAGTCTCAATTCTACAAATCATCAACATATTTCGTAAGCTTAAGCATATTCTCTTAAACCTTCTGAACGTAGTTTAAATGTTTTCATACTTATGATTATTTAATTTTCAATTTGAAAACTATGATAATCATATTATTTCTTTGCTTCTGCTCACCACCATACAAGCTATATCACTGTGTGAAATTTTATAACAACCCTCTGCTTTGATATTAATATTATTCAAAAGGTTAGGCATTATAGTGTTACTTATATTTCATTAATTGGTCCTCCAAATTAAAACAAAACCCCCAAAGCAATTATCTTAGATGCTCTGGCATGATAGCTGACCATTATCATCTCAGAGATACAACATCAATCTCGTGGTGTTGTCGAGGATTCGAATTTCATTAAGTTTTCCTGGGGCAACGATATTCATTCTATTCCTTTAAGGTGATTAAAGGTCTATAAAGGTTAAAATCCTTCACCTAGCAACTCCACTAGCCCAAACTGGCACCTTTTAAGCACACAAGATCTCATTCGGAATCTGACTTAGTTAATCCTCTATCAGATCCTGAAAAAAATCTGAGAAAAGCCAGTTCTAAAAGGAGACATCAACCATCTTCTTCTTCCTCTTCAGCCTTGCAATCTGAAGATTTAGTATCATTTTATCCTTTTATTAATATTCCATCCGATCCTGATTGGACACAAATACCTCCTTAGGTTTCTGAACCATTAGATATGGGAGTTGATTTAGATTCAGCTTTCTTCATTCATTCTTTTGAAACGCATCAAGAACCCCCACTGCCACCAAGATCACCTAAAATTGAGTCTGACTTGGATGTTCATTTGCCTGAATACAAACCCAGATATTTCATATCCCCTACCACTTATTCATTTCCTTCCACTTCTGAATGCCCTGAAGCTTCTACTTCTGAACAACCTGAAGAGACCCTCTCTATATATTCAAATCCAATCTTTGAAACAAAAGAGGGTATTCATTCACAGGTCCAAAAGTTAGTTCTTAGGACTCCTTTAAAGTTATTCAGGATATCCCATCCTTCTTCACCTCCACTTAGTCACACACCCCCTCAATCACCTTCTTCTTCATCCACACAAACACCTCATACACCACCTTCTACTAATAATGGCATTTCAACCCATTGTATAGGCTATATATGCAGCTTTAGTCTTTCATGCTAACCTCGATGCATTCCCAGCTGGGTACTTGAAATACCTTCCCAGGTTTAATGGAGAAACTAGTCGCTCAGCTGAGGACCATCTTCAAGCTTTTCTAGACTTTGCAGACAACATGAATATTGAACACGAAAATGTTTACATGAGATTGTTTATACAATCACTTGAACGAAATGTAAGAATTGGGTTTAGGCAGTTACTTGTAAATTCCATTAGAATTTGGGAAGAGCTTACAAACATATTTAAAAACCAGTGGGGTGTAAAGAAAGATCCTCTTTAATTTCTGACTGAGTTTGAAGAACTTAAAAGAAACTTTGGTGAACCTGTATCAGATTTTATCAAAAGGTTCAATAAACTTGATCATAAGATTCCCCCAGATTGTAAACCCCCTGTAGCAGCAACTAAGTCTAGGTTTTCTAAAGCCTTTAACGATGATTTTGTTGTAATTCTAAGAGAGAGAACTTTAAGAACTCTTGAATATATGCAAACAAATGCTATAGAGGTGGAAGAAAATAGGGTTGCTTCAACTTCCTTGAAAGCTAAAGAGGAAAAGGCCCAAAGAAAACTCAAATCTATTCAAGAAGCCTCTAGTTCCTCTAGTTCTTCTAAAACTAAAACAGAAGATTCTAAAATAGATGAAATAACTTCTCTTCTTAGAAATCTATCTCATAGAATATCCAAGATTGAGACTCAACCTAGGATAGTTCAAAAAACAGTTACTAGACCCGAAAATCAAAATCAAGGTCAGTATAAAAGGAATTCACAATTACAAATTCTTCAGAGACCTAGTAATGATCAGCAGGTTCCCACTCCTTTACTGATAGATGATCAGCAACCTGATGAAAATACTATGACTATTACTGAAGATATCAATAACATGGATACTTCTTCTAATCAAACAATTATTATTCCTCTCTCACAACAAAATCAGGTTCAAGAAGATCAAGAATCCTCATAAGTTTCTAAATACCATGCCTTCTCTGAATTTTTAATTACAGAGTTGAACAAGAGATATGATCTTAGGCCTAGACACGACCCTGGAAGACCTCCTAAGAAGACTCCAATAATTGAACCTCGTACCAAAGCTATTGAAACTCAAACAACTGTTATTCGACCATTAAATTAGTCAACTAATATTGCTCAAAATGATTAAAATGTTTTGACTACATTTAATGTTGAAAAAGAGTTAGAAAGAGTTAAAACCCCAATTCCACTTTCAGAACTTTCCAAAAACCCTGGGTATAAAAATCAAGTCTCCAAATGGATACAAAACACCTTGGTTGATGCTGAAAGTGATATCATTAGTCTACAGGATGAAAAACCAACAGTTGTCTTTGGTCCTAGCTCAGATATGATAGATGAAATAGTGCCTCCTTTCTATGTAACTCTTAAGACAAATGATTCCATGTTATATAATTGTATGCTTGATTCTGGAGCATCAAACTCATGCCAAAAACTATCATGGACCATTTGAAACTTGACATAACTAGCTCCTATCATGACTTGTACACCTTTGATTCAAAATGGGTTCCCTGCTTAGGATTGATTAAGGATTTAGTAGTCACCCTTGCCCAAATTCCAATGAAAAGTGTAGTTCTTGATATAGTTGTCACATATATTCCTCCCAAATTTGGAATGCTCCTTTCTAGGTCTTGCTATGCCAAATTAGGGGGAACTCTTCATATGGATATGTCTTATGTCATTATTCCAGTTTAAGGGAGAGAACAACTAAGGTTATATAGAGAGGTAAGATTTGTGCACACTATTGCAAAACAGGCTAGCTAACGAACCATCCCATTTATGCAATTCATTGGGATTTTGGTTGCTTTCAACTCTCTTCAAACCAAATACACGAAACTCAAGTTAAAATAGAAGATGTAATTGAAAGTCCTATACCAAATCAAACTAATGTATGGAAACTACTTTTTGATGGTTCTTATACAAAAGATGGAGCAGGAGATGGGGTAGTTTTAATTTCACTAGAAAAAGAAAATATCACCCAATCTTGCAAATTCGACTTTGAAGTTACAAATAATGTGGTTGAATATGAAGCTTTGCTTTTGGGATTGCAATTAGCCAAAAGCTTAAAGTTTCAAAAGTTAAGTGTTTTTACTGATTTAGAACTTATTGTCAAACAAGTGAGAAGTATTTTCCAGACTAAGCATCCTAGACATAGGTCTTATCGAAATGAAGTTTGGTATTCAGTCGAAAACTTCTTTGATGCTTTTAATTTGACTTATATTCCAAGAAATCAGAATATTCATGCAAATGCCTTAGCTATTTCTGCTAGTTCATTTAAAATTCCTGATCAGACCAATGTACTCTATCAAATACAAGACAAGTACAGACCATCCATCCCAGACAATCTAAAACACTGGCAGATATTTGAAGATGATAAACATTTGAAATGTTTTATGCAGGTTATAGATGAATTTTCAGTTCTACAAATTGATGAAGATAGAACAAAAATAAATGAAAATACAAATGGAAATGATACTTCAAGTTTCAATTCAAAAATTGTTGATCATGACATTATTCAATTGTCTAACAATTTTATTCCCAAAGGCCTCATTCCTTTAGAAAAATTGTTTGATTGAAATGATGTCCTCTGAAACCCTTAGTCCATTTCTTCACAAGATGACATAGAAGAAATTAATATTGGAACAAATGATGATATTAAAAACATCAAAATTTGTGCATCTCTAGATCTTGAGATCAAAGCTCAATATCTTAAGTTACTTCAAAATTATAAGGATGTTTTTGCATGGACCTATGCTGATCTAAAAACCTATGATACTTCATTAATACAACATAAGATTCCTTTAAAGCCAAAAGTAGTTCCTTATCAATAGAAACTTAGGAGGATCAATCCAGCTCTTCTACCAACTGTAGAAAAGGAAATTAAGAAAATGCTAGATGCCCAGATCATTCTCCCTCTTAGATATTCTAATTGGGTTGCAAATTTAGTTCCTATTAGAAAGAAGAATGGAGAAATCAGACTCTATGTGGACTTTAGAAATTTGAACAAAGCATCATTAAAGGATAACTATCCTTTTCCCAAAATGGATCAGTTACTTCAAATGGTTTCAGGAGCACAAAGAATTTCTATGCTTGATGGTTTTTCAGGCTATAATTAGGTAAAGGTGGATTCAGCAGACAGAGAGAAGACAACCTTTACTACACCCTAGGGTACATTTATGTATGCTAGAATGCCATTTGGCTTATCCAATGCTGGAGCAACATTTCAGAGAGCTATGGACATAGCTTTTGTAGGTCAAGTAAATAAATTTGTGGTCATTTATCTTGATGACATAATTGTTTTTTCTAAATCTGATAAGAAACATCTAAAGCACTTGATGAAGGTTTTTGACAGGTGTAGAAAATTTGGAATATCATTGAATCCTAAAAAGTCTTTGTTTGCTATCAAATAAAGAAAACTGTTGGGCCATACAATTTCAAAAGAAGGAGTAGTGATTGATCCCAAGCGTGTGTTTGCCATTAAAACATTGACCTTACCTAGAAACAAGAAGGAGATTCAAGTTTTTCTAGGCAAGATTAATTTTTTAAGGAGATTCATCCCAAATTATGCTAAGATTGTAAAAGATATAACTGACATGCTCCGAAAAGATCATGAAGTTAAATGGACTGTCTCTTCCACACATGCATTTGATCAAATCAAGAAAGCCATCTCTGAAGCTCCCACCTTGGCCAACCTTGATTACACTAAACCAATTAGTATCTTTTCCTTTGCCTCAGAAATAACCCTTGTTGTTGTTCTACTACAAAAGAATGAAGATTCCCATGACCAACCCATAGCCTTTTTCAGTAAGGTTATGAGAGATGCCAAGCTTAAGTATGAGATAATTGAGAAGCAATCCTATGCCCTTATTCAAGCCCTGAAATCATTCAGGATGTATTTCCTACATTCTCCTATTACTGCTTATGTTCCTAACAGTGTTGTGAAAATCATTTTAACTCAACCAGACACTGATGGAAAGAGAGGTAGATGGATCACTCAAATACTGGAGTTTGATCTAACTATCAAAACTACAAATCTAGTAAAAGGCCAAGGATTAGCTAAGCTTCTAGCTGAATCCAACTGTAAAGTGCTCAGAATAAATTTTGTTTTAGAGATACAAGGGAAGAATCCACAAGAACCTTCTCAAACTTCAGATAGGAAGAATACACAAGAACCTTCTATGCTTGCAGAAGAGGAGAATCCAGAAGAACCTTCCCTTCATTCTGAAGAAAAGAATCCACAAGAACCTTTACCTTCAGACCATATCCGCCCTTTATACATTGATGACAAATTTATGTTGTCAGATTGGTACCAAGACATTGTAAATTTCTTGATCGATTTTGAATGTCCAACATCATTCTCCAAAAGCTAGTGTAAAACTCTCAAACTGAAAGCAGTAAATTCATGCATTATGAATGAAAATCTGTAATAGAAAGACCCACTAAATATTTTGTTATTATGTTTAACAAAATTAGAAACTGAAGGAATCATTAACCAGTTTCATATAGGATTTTGTGGAGGACATTATTCTTGGAGAGCAACAACATATAAGATATTAAGGGGAGGATTTTATTGGCCAACATTGTTCTTACAAATAGGAGCAAAGGTCAGAGGTTGTGTTCCTTGTCAAATGTTTGTTGGTAAGCAAAAATTAGCAGCTCTTCCACTAGTTCCATCAATAGTCTCAAAACCTTTTCTCCAATGGGGATTAGATTTTGTTGGAGAGATTCATCCCACTTCAAGTAATCAGCATAGATGGATCTTCATTGTAACAGATTACTTCACTAACTAGGTGGAAGCAATTCCAATGAGAAATTCTATTGATTCAGTAGTAATCAAATTTATTGAAGTGAACATCTTATCTAGATTTGGTTGCCCAACTCAAATTGTAACTGATAATGAAGCAGCTTTTTCTAGTGTTAAAATGATTTATTTTTGCCTGAAATATTAGATTATGTTACATCATTCAACTCCATATATCCCACAAAGTAATGGCCTTGAAGAATCCTCAAATAAAAGTCTAGTAAAGGTAATCAAAAGGACTCTAGTAGATCATAAAAAGAGCTGGGTCTCTCATTTAATTTAACTAGTATGGGAAAACAAAATTACTCCAAAGAGATCTACTGGAAAATATCCTTTCCAGTTAGTTTATGGGAAAGATGCAATCTTCCCTACCAATTTGGCCTTCCCTGTTTTAAAATTCCTATAGGATTCAACAGATGAACCTGATGATTTTTCAAGGAGAATAAATTAGATTATTGAACGAAATGAAAACAGAGATGAAGTTCAATACAAATTGAAAAAGTATCAGAATAAGATGAAGAGCCTATTTGATAGAAAATCCAAGCAAAGGGACTTCAAGGAAGTTGATCTAGTTCTAAGATAGGATATCATGAGAGAAGAAAAGGGAAAACATGGCAAGTTTGACAACTTGTGGTTTGGACCTTTAGCACTTGCTGAAGTGAAGGGAAACAACACTTTTGTGCTACAAAACCTTGAGGGGCTATATTCCAGTTATCCTGTAAATGGAAGGTTTCTCAAACATTACATTCAATACTGAAAAGTTGAAGTAGATTTAATTACTACTATTGTAAAAACTCCTATTTCCTTTACTTTTCAAGCTATCAATGGATTTTTTACAGCAAAAGACTCCATAGCCCGAGGAGAAGGCACATGGATTTGCAGGTTCTCTACATCCTACAGGAGAAAGAAGTCCCCAGATGGAGCCAATGTTGTAGCATTTTTTGGTTTTGGTAGGTTAAAATAAATTAGTCCAAAAAATGAAAATATTTTTCAAAAAATGTTAAGCTAGGATATGGACAAAAAAAATACTGAATAAAAATGTTAAGAAATATTTTGACAAATATGTCCATATCAAAGAAAATGTTAGAATAGATGCCCTAAAAAATGAGGGCAAAAATAAAATGTTAGGTTAAAAAGAAAAGCAAAAAGCAATAAACTGTGAAAGTGTTGCAAATCTAAATGCCACTACTTTTACTCTAATTCACTTTTGAAAATAATAGTTGCGTGCAGTTCCTTTAGATGCCACACTAGTTTATTTAATCCAATTATACAATTTAATCATAATTGGATTTGTTTTAAATTGATTGTCATAGGTAGAAAATAAAATTAGCTCAATAGTTTAATCTGAACCAATGGAGAGAATATGGTATAGAGGTAGATTATTCATGAAAAGAAATATTGGGTTGCTAGCTTAAATGCACTCTGAAAACTAAGTGAAGAAAAAATGTTAGGGTAAGTAAAGGGTAGGTAGAATAAAGGTTACAAAAGTACAAGGTTGGTGAAGCATAAGCACATTCATCATGCTTGATCCAATGTTTCAGTGTGCAGGAACAGTTATGAAAGTGAAAAGATGTTCACTAGCTAATTTGATTAACTTCCCCTCATTTCATTTCATCCCCCACTACATACTTACTAATTTCCCATTTTCCCTTCATTTGCACCCTTTCCCTTTGGTTTCACACATTTTCCTAGAAAATTACCCTCTAAAGGTCATTTCCCTACCCAAAACCCCTTTTCCCTAGTGTGAAACCCTTTCCTCATTGAAAAAATCAACTTCCCCTTGTAATTTCCCTAAAAACCCATAATTACCCCTTATCCTAACATTTATTCCCCCCTTCGCTTTATCTAATTAAAATTCGCCATTCATGTTTTTCCCGACAAAACGCCTAAAAAACCCATAAAACCCCTTTAGCCTAAGTTATGTTTCCCCCTACTATATTTTAACCCCAGTCCCACGGTATTAAACACGTTCATTATATTTAAAACCCCGCTTTATATCATTGAATAATTACAAACCATTTGTAATTATCCCCCGAGCCTCACTAATCTCTACTTGATTTCCCTCCGTGCAACTCCACCACATGATAGTCATTAGATCTTGCATCCCCAGATCCAAAGACCCACATCCATATCACGCGCTTCTGATGTCCGACAGTTAAAAGCCCGAGAGCACGCAAGATTCGTGGTTTTGCTCGGGCCCCTTTTAGCTACGTGGCAGTACCAGGTGAACTCGCGTGCTCTCATGAAAAACCCACCTAATGGCCAAAAGCGGTGCGATGAAACTTAATATGGCCTCCCCACTTAGGCCGAAACCATCCACTGCTCATTTTTCGATTTCCGTGCCAAATTTAAATGTTACTTGCTAAAATGTCGAAGACCCTCGTTTTCACTCTTTTTGCTCATTTTTCCACTAAACACTACCTAACCCTTCATGCGCCATCCTGAGCCTCTTCAACCCAATTTGACCTCTGATTTCCTCCCGAACACACTCCAAACTCCATCCACAGACTTTCATATTCCCTGAAACCGTTATCACCTCCCTGCCAACTTGTGTTTTTATTAATAAATTGTTTTAATTGTGCAGGTGATTAGAAGACCAGGAAACTAGATAAACAACTTTGATACTAGTCACAAAAACTGTTTACTCCAAGATACTAAGGAAATCTATTCGAAGGCTTCATTTAGCAGAAGTTTTGTGTACAAATAGAAAATCAAGTTTAAACTAGAGACAAAGCATAAATAAGTCATTTACAGAGAAGGAAACAATTTACATAGTAATTGTTAAAACAAAGGAGGTAGATAAAGAAATACAGTTAAAAAGAAAACAGATTGAATATACAGCAACATGATCAATATCCAACTACCAGAAGCTGAGACATGGGAAAAACTAAATGATTTACTCTTGAAATACACAGTAAAGGTAAAAATCACAGTAAAGGATATTGATAGGTCAGCAAGGTCAAAGTGGATCAGATGAAAGGTCATAAGTAAATATGACATCTAGCGTGAAAATCAAACAACATTCAGGTTTTGGAGGAATAATCAACCAACTTCAACAATTTTCAGTTTTTTCAGTGATAGTCACCAACAACACAATATCAAAATAGTGCCAGATGAACTAGGAGTCTTTATTTTGATTTTATAATCATCTATTTTTGTAAAAACAATTTAGGATATTTTCTTAGTTCCACTGTTGTATAAATAACTCTCTACACGAGTTATCAAGGGTTGCACCCTTGATGAAGCATTTGAAAACATTTGAGGTACTTGACTTTTCTGGATCCTTAATACAAATCAAAGGATTCTAAATTCTGTTTTACATAGTTTGTGTTTCCTATATGTTTTTCCAGTATTACTCATGTTTTTCTTCATATTCTTATGTCTTACAGAGATAACTAGGTAGGAATAATTTGGTTTGAATCTATTCCTATAAGCTTCTGAAGTGATACTCTATAAAGAGAATGAATTAATGGACTATCTGTTTAATTAATTCCCTCTGAATCAATAAATCATCAGCATCTTTTGTAAGCTTAAGCATATTCTCTTAAACCTTCTGAACATAGTTTAAAGGTTTTCATATTTATGATTATTTAATTTTCAATTGAAAATTGTGATAATCATTTTATTTATTTGTTTCTTCTCACCACCATACAAGCTATATCACTATGTGAAATTTCATAGCAGTCCTCTGCTTTGATATTAATATTATTCAAAAGGTTAGGCATTATAGTGTTACATCTGTTTCATTCATTGGTCCTCCAAATTAAAACAAAACCCCCAAAACATTATCTTAGATGCTCTGACATGATAGCTGACGATTATCATCTCAGAGATACAACAATATGATTTACTTTTGGGCGGGGAAACACCGATAACTTATGAAGATATAGGGAATCCCATAGTTACAGTCCAAATATATGGCCACTCCTTTTCGAACAAACTAGTTGACTTGGGCGCAACCATTAACATCTTACCCACGAAAACTTGTGAGACACTTGGTATCACAGCTTTGGAACCAACCACCACCCTACTAGAACTCGCTGATTGTTCGGTGGTAAGACCAAAGGGAATTTTATAGGACATTACGGTTTTCATTGATTCGTGGGAGTACCCATTGGATTCTCTAGTTATCAACCCAAAAAGTTGATTAGATGGGCACCCTTTAATTTTGGGCTGACCTTGGTTGGCAACAACCGATGCTTATATAGGTTGTCGTGCGGGCAACATGACCATTGCTAAGGGAGACATTGTAAAGAATCTTGTTTTATATCCTCCTACCAAACCAAGTCCACTCATCATGAAAATACATAAACAACCACCCACCTACCTAGAAGAAAGTATTCGTTCACCAATTACAGTAGCAGAGGCGCTTGAGTTCAAGAATCAGACTGAAGACGATGTAATCAATAATTTTATTAATCAGTCAGCCACTGTGAATAATGTCAAATGTAAAATTTTAAAAGCTATTCTAGACAACGAAGCCTTGGAAGACCCTTGGAAAGATACTGATGATCAGCATATCCCGACAACTTCCATTCATAACAGCGAGCCTATTGAAATTGAACGAGGCAAGATTTTAAACATCAATGATAGTCTGGACAGTGACCAACAACAAAATCTCATTCAAGTTCTACAAAAATATAAAGGGGCTTTTGCTTTGAACTACCTAGACATGAAGGGCATAGACCCACAATTATGTTCGCACCATATCTACACTGAAAATGATGCTTGTCCAATAGGGCAACCTCAACGAAGAATAAATCCGCATCTCAAAGATATTGTAAAAGAAGAACTACAGAAGTTGTTGGACGTGAATATTACTTATCCCATTTCAGATAGTAAGTGGGTCTCTCAGCTAGTGGTTGTTCCCAAGAAAAATGGGAAGTGGCGCATCTATGTGGATTATAGGGAATTGAACAAAGCTACATAGAAAGATCACTTCCCTCTTCCATTTGTTGATCAAGTCCTTGATACACTGGTAGGGAAGTAATTCTTCTCCTTTCTTGATGACTTTAGTAGCTATAATCAGATCCAAATCGCCCCTGAAGACCAAGACAAGACCACCTTTACCTTCCCATGGGGTATGCTTTCTTACAGAGTGTTACCATTTGGTTTATGCAATGCCCCAGCTACATTTCAGAGGGCAATACTCAGTATTTTTATTGATCTGAAAAATGAAGGACTTGAATTTTACACGGATGACTTTACCCCATATGGGGATGACTTTGACCAAGTGCTAAAGACATTAGAGAAGGTGTTGGAATGATGCATCGCTACCATCCTTTGTTTAAGTAATGTCAAATGTCACATGGTGATGATAGAAGGCATAGTCCTAGGTCACTACATTTCTACGGCTGGAATACAGGTAGATCTAGCAAAGATAGAGGTAATTCTCCTACTACCTACACCTTGTACTCAGACAGACGTACATAGCTTCCTCAGGTATGCAGGTTACTATCGCAGGTTCAAAAAAAAAAAAACCACAAATCACTGCGCCTTTGTATGCTTTAACAGGAAATGTTGAATTTGAATGGTCTGATAAATGTGACACCTCTTTTATAGCTTTGAAGAAAATAGTTTTGACAGCACCAGTATTGCATGCACCCAACTGGGAGCTACCCTTTCATATCTCTATGGAGGCGTCAGATGCAACAATAGGCATTGTCCTCGGCCAAGAGGAGGATAGAAATCCTTATGCTATTTACTATATCAACAAAAATCTTACTTCTGCTAAATTTAATTATACCGTAACAGAAAATGAATTCTTAGTTGTCGTTTATGCCATAAATAAATTTAGACATTATATAACTAGCTATCAAATTTTTCTATATACTGATCATTCCTCCATTAGATACTTAGCTAATGAACCAATTACAAATGGACGACCGTACAGGGAAGGAAAATCCAGTTGCATATTTTTTGTCTCAAGTTCCAAAGATAAATGATGTACTGGTAGTGGATGACTAGTTTCCAGACAAACATTAATGTTTACCATAACAGTTAAAACGCCATGGTATGCAGATGTAGCAAACTATCTGGCGTTAACAAAGTTGCCCAGACACTTGATAGCAAGGGAAAGGAAACAGATTGTCCAATGAAGTGCCCGATTTTCTTGGATTGGTGGATACCTTTTTCATATAGGATCTGATATGTGCATATGCAGATGCATTCATGAAGATAAAATCTACGACATCTTGAAGACTTGACATGACGAGCCCTACGGAGGACACTTCGCAAATCACAGAACTGGGCACAAGGCACTACAAATCGGATATTATTGGCCCACCATTTTTAAAGTGCTAAGAAATATGTCCATGCTTGTGATAGTTGCCAGAGGATGGGCCCTCTTGGTTAATCTAATGAAATTCTGCTACAACCCCAATTGGTAATAGAACCTTTTGAACGATGGGCATTGGATTTTGTTGGCCCATTCCATCCACCATCAAACCAAAAGGCATACATACTGGTTGCTATAGACTATGTAACAAAGTGGGTAGAAATAGTAGCTTTGCTAAGAGCTATGGAAAAAATTGTCATTAATTTCCTTTTCGAGTTATTTGTGTGGTATGGTTTACCTAGGGAAGTGATAACAGATGGAGGGGGGGAATTTGTCGAACGTAATATTACAGCCACTCTACGGAACTACCACATCGCACATAGAGCAACTTCCCCGTATCACCCACAGGTGAATGGGTAGGTTGAAAGCACCAATAAGGTCATCGATGCAATTTTGACCATGATAGTTTCGACACATCGACGGGACTGGGCTACTAGATTAGCATAGGCCTTATGGGCTTATCGCACAACTTGGAAAAATACTATTGGATATTCTCTATACCAACTTGTATTTGGAAAAGAACTTATCTTTCCTATTGAATTTGAAATAAAGACTCTCAGAACATCCCAGGAAGTGGGACTGGATCTTGCAGAGGCCCAAACTAAACAAATTCAACAAATCAATGAATTGGATGAAGCTCGACTACTTTCTCTACAATGCACCACAATTATTCAACAGCAAAGGGCTAAGTGGCATGAAAATCTTATTAAAAAGAAGACGTTTCAAAAAGGAGATAGGGAATTCCTCTACTATTTTAGATTTCAAGACTTTCTGGGTAAGTTACAGACAAGGTGGCTTGGCCCATATGAAATTCAAGAGGTGCACAACAATGGCACTGTCACTCTAACCACCATTGATGAGCCTGGCCATTCTTTCTAGGTGAATGGACATCGGGTACGTCTTTATCATAAACCACTCACCAAAGAGTCTTTTTTCCAACAGGTACTTGATCATCCCACTATGCAAATTTTAGTTGCAGGGAGTAATGACCCGACTACTTTAATCTCATGAAAACTTATCTCTCTTCAGCTATAAATAATGTATATATTTTTCTTATAGTTAGTTGTAATTTATTTTAGATAGGCATCACTGTGAAAATACGAGGATTTCTCTTGTTTTTTTGTATGTTTAATAATTGTTGTTCAATCAATTGAACAACTTCTTTTCAGTCAATTGAACAGCTCCGATTTATTTTTGGTGTGTTTGTTGTTCAATCAATTGAATAGATGTTGTTTAGTCAATTGAACAGTTGTTGTTCAAAAGAACTAACAACTCTAATTTCTTTTTACTGTGTTTGCTACTCAATTCATTGAATAGCTATTGTTCAGTTAATTGAACAGCTGCTATTTGAAAGAACAAACAACTCCAATTTCTTTTTGATGTGTTTGCTATTCAATCAATTTAACATCTATTGTTCAGTCAATTGAACAACTGTTGTTCGGTAGAACGAACAACGCAGATTTCTTTTTGGTGTCTTGTTGTTCAATCAAATTAACAGTTGTTGCTCAATCAATTGAACAGTTTTTGTTCAGTCAATTGAAAAGATGTTGTTAAGTTAATTTAACACATGTTTTTCGGTAGAATGAACAACTGTGATCTCTTTTTCTTGTGATCAATAGTTGTTGTTCAATTTTAATCAAGCAATCATTTTTCTCTCTCCCATTCTTTCCTATCAAAACCATCTTTTTTGATTGGAAATTTGTACATAAGATAAAGGAAAAACAGTAATATTAATACCATTATGACTTGTAAAACCTTTTGATGGTTAACTTTATTCCGAAACTAACCTGATTCATCTATATAATGACTGGTTGAATATCTTCTCTTTGGAAATATCATAAAATGATTCACTATCTTAATACCATGTTGGTTTATCTTTCTCACTTTCAATTGATAATTCCCTTTGGTATGATGATATAGCGATAAAATCATAACTTTCATTGGAATTTTTTGCTTCTCACGCCATCCCTAACTCTTAAGGAGTAAATGAGCCTCCCTCCCTTTATAATAAAAATATGGAAATATGAAAATATGAAAATATAATACAAATATTCTTAAAGAGGATAGGGTGTTTCATTACGAGCCAACCTGCCATGATCATAAGGATGTAACAAGTGACATTCCATTATGGCCACCACATCAGGGCAATAGCCTTCTAGATAGTCAAAACTGTCAAATGGACAGGAGGTCTGATCATGAGCCGGCCTGATCACTTTGTTATATCTTGGTGAATGGAACTATGAGTATCTGGTTACCATGCGAACATAGTGGTCTCTTTACAACAATAAAAAAAGAAACCCATCTAAATAATAATGGAGGATTCTAGCTCATTTTTGGGTTAAAAAGCAACCCTGTCATGGCTATGAATGCCTACTGGCAGCAGTGGCTCTGCTTGTGGTATTGAAGTTCTATGTTACATTGTCAATCATTTTTTATCCCATTATTTCATATTGATAAATTTCTAAAGGTGAATTTACCATTTGAACAACATTTATAACTATATTAACCAATATTCATGGTAAACTATACTTTTATATGAATTATATCAATACTTTCTGATCAATTGATACCAGCAGTCGTCATCATCTATCATCGGTCATGCTTTCGTCATATATTTCCACCTAAGGAAATATCTCTTCACATAATGATCACTTCTCTGTTTTATTCCTTTTGTGGTCATTTCCCATCTTTGCGACCTATACTGCTCTGACCATTTTTTACTGTATTTTCATTGCTCTGATTATTGTCCTGCCGCATTTATGGATCCCCAACATCATTTCCCTTTTCCCCATGAATAATGGTCATGGACGCCCTTTTCTATTTTGAGGGGGGAAGGCATGCATTATGGATAGCATGCATAATAATTACCAATTTGTTTTCTGATTGGAGGGGGGAAGGTATGCATTACAGATAACATGCGTAGTAATTATCAAGGTGTGCCAAAAACTACTGATGTGACAAACAACATAATTACCTTTTAATAACAACTTTAAAACAACATCATTTCTCTTATAATAACAACTTTAAAGCTTTGAATACAGTTTATTGTGTTATTACAAACTGATAAATTGTGAGAAAGTGAATGAAAAAGTGCGAAGTTGGGTTGTTGAGACACATCAACCATGGGAGGAAAAGCTATTTGCAGTGAACCTACAGTACTCTGGGTAACAGAACATGCTCGCGAAATACTTGAGCGTGTCCGCTGGTTCTAGTACTTGACCAAATTACAAGGATTCCATAATTAAATAACAATTAAATTCTTGCAAAATCTACAAGATGGATGCACGACGGTGAAAGGAAAAAATATAACAGTTTCTGAAGTAGTGATAGTTGAAGTCTCTGGACTTCCATTAGAAGGCACAAAATGGACTGATAAGCATGTTCTCTTGCATGACTCAATTGTGGTATTCCAAGACCCAGATAAACAATTGGTACACAAAGGCAAAGGGATTCACCCCACATCTTTAAAGGAACCATGGCAGGAATTGGCGACCACTGTTCAGAGGTACATCACTTGTGACAAACATCAAGATGTATTAAAACCTTGACAACTCAAATTGTTAGCCATTCTTAAGAAGAAAATTATGGTTAATTTGTCATTATTTTTGAATTCCTTATTGCATGACATTGCTAGTCGGGTTAGGAAGGCTAAAGATCCACATTATGTCATCAGCCATGATGGTCTGATTAAGTTAATTATTTTTCATGGACTGGCCCAATGGCAATTAACTTGGGGTAACCTTGTAAATCCTGCCTTAACACACTAGAAGGAAACCCAGATGCACAGACAGGGATAAATGATAGAAACATTGATAACACAGATATTGAACAACAGAGAGTAAAGGTAACAGGTCCAAAAAGGGAAAGAAAAAGAAGGAATCCTTCTTCAGCCTCTAGCCTAAGAAAACATTGGTGTTTTGCAAGGATAAATGCATAGCAGTGCACCCCAATTCCAATAGAAGAAGAAGGTCCGTCTCATATGCCCTCTTTAAGCCCACAAGATGATTTTTTGCAGGAACATGAGGAAGAAATGGCTCGAATATTGGAGAATATGGGTACATACTGTGAATAAAGGGATCCATCTGGAAACTCTCTATGACAAAATCATTCCCTTAACCAGTCCGCCTCTACTGGCAGTTCTGGCCATACTGAAACTTTTCCATCTACTGATAATTGGGAGGATCGGAGGGAATCAACTCCCTCTATGAATGAGTCCCCTGATAAGGAAGCCCATGCAAAAGAAACCCTTGAGGACGAGAATCAATTAGGAGATATTGTTCCATTGGAATCCCTTAAGAAAGAAGCCCGTGTAGAAGAAGACCTCGAGGACGAGAATCAATCAAGAGATATTGTTCCATTAGAATCCCCTGAGAAAGAAGCCCATGTAGAAGAAGTCCTTGAAGATGAAAATCAATCAGGAGATATTGTTCCATGAGAACATAACCCTGATATTGGAACAACTCCTCATGAACCTGAAATAAACACAATTGTGCCATCTCCAATCAGAAACCCCACGAAGAAGAAATCATACAAGGCCAGATTAAGGAATTTGATTAAGAAATGCAGGAAACAGAAGGCAATAGTCAAACAATTGAGAGAGTGGTTAAAAGAAGTAGATAAGGCTCGAAAAATGAAAGTGGAATTAGAAACTATAGGTTTCCAAACATAACAATGTTCTTTGGAGGATATTGAGAGTCAGACTGAAATTCCTTGTGTTTTTTCAATAGGGACCCAAACAGAACAATGTCCTTTGGATAAGATCGAGACTCAAACTAAAAGTCCTTGTGTTTATTCAATGGAGACCCAAACGAGCTTTCCTACAACAAATGTTGTTGTCCAAACCAATTCTGAGGAGAATGCCTAGGCAGATAGCTGCATGCCCCAAGAAATAGTTGAAGTTGTTGTTCAAACCGATTTTGAGGAGAATGCCCAGACAGATTGTTGTATGCCCCAAGAAATAGCCGAAGATGTATACATATATTTTCATTTTGTGAAAATCAAATCGGAACTTCGCATTTCAATGATCTCTCCTCTGGAATTGTTCTGTTCAAATTTCTTAGACTTATTAATAAGGCACTATTAAAATCTCACCACCGAATCAAATTTGCATTATACTTCTTCGCGGATGTATCAAATTAGGCAACCCACAGTCAAAAGGGCCCACCAAATAAAGTATATTGTATGTCTTGCAGCCAACCGTAGATTTTCAAAAGTTAAAATTCATTGATGTTTCAGTATGTTACTTTGTAAAGATAAATATATTGAATATTAAGTATATTCGTGTTTCGTCATATTAAGTATATTGTGAGGCTTCATTTATATTTGTCCTGACCATTTTAACTCCATTGTCGACACTCGAGACCTTCAATTAATAGCACAAGAACTCGCACACTTATGCATTATGTGAATCTAGGCATTTAACTATATGTAACAACAGTTTCCCAAACACCCATTGCACCCTCTTGGGCTCGTTATTCCAGGTTCTAGACTTGATTGTTTTACTCTGGCGGAGTAAAATTTATATGGAAATTTTGTAAAATTCTTGAATATATATATATTATTTAAATAAAAATTATAATTAAAAATTTCAAAAACTTCTTAAAAATTACGTGTTGCAAATAAAATTATACCCGGAAACAAAGTGCATAGCGTATAGTTTTACATCATAATAACATATTATGAGAATTTATGTATTCATTTATATATCCAACTATACCATAAATTATATGATTCCACATTAGAACATTAGAGTGAACAATATAGATTCTAGATTACCAACCAAGTTTATGTTTAGAATGTGGTCATGCATTAAATGTATATAAAAATTTTCTTAAAATATACATTTATATCCTTAACCATTATTACTTATTTATCAGATTATTTTGTAACATTTAACAATAACATCTATTAAATTTAATTACTAATTATTTGTTAATATGATCAAACCATTTTTTTATTTTATAATACAAAATATTATATTACAATTAGGTACATATTTAAATTTGTAATTAAAAAATCCACAATGTTATAACCCATTAATATTTACCCCATAAACTGTGATGGAATTAATTAACACCCTTATTAAGAAATTTAATTTGATAAAAATCAATACATAAAAATTAAAATACCATCACTACTCCTTAATGGCTATCTTATGCTATCTAACCAGCACAACCACATTTAATAAATGTAGTTGATATATGTTGTAGGCGTCAATTAAATATATGCTATATTATAAATTTAATATGCTAAATTAATATATTAATATATCAAATCTAAGATTAATATAAAAAACTCCAAGATTATAAAATCGAGGAATCATAAACCCAAGGGAATATTAATATCATAAACCTAAGGGATTAAGAAACCAATGGGATTAATACTATAAACCCAAAAGATCAATAAACCAATGAATTAATAAAGCCAAGGAATAAATATTTAAAATCCAAGGGAATAATAATAAACCAAAGGAATTAATATTAAAAACCCAAGGGATTCTTAATATTACAAGCCTAAAAAATAAATAAACCCAACACATTACTATTAAAAACCCTTGAGATTAATATTAAAAACCCAATACATTAATAATATTACAAACCCAAGCATAAGTATTCCTAGGGTTTAATATTATTCCCTCAGGTTTACAATATCAATCCCTTTGGCTTATTAATTTAAGGGTTCATATTCCTAGGGTTTATTCTCTTGGGTTCATAATCCCAATGATATTAATATTATAACCACAAGGGATTAATATAGAGAACTCAAGAGATTAATACTATAAGCCCTTGGGATTAATATTATAAATGTAAGCGATTATTATATTATAAACCTAAATAATTTCTATTATAAGCCCAATGGATTTATATTAAACCTAGGATTAATATTATAAACAATGTCATTAATATTATTCCCTAGGAATATGAACCCTTACATTAATAAACCCAATAGATTGATATTATAAACCCAAGGCACTAATAAAACCAAGGGTTTGATACTAAAATTTCAGAGGAATAGTATTAAACCCAAGGGATTAATATTGTAAGATGAAGGTATATAAACCCTAAGATGAATATGGGAACTATTGCCTCCATATCATCCGCGTACACTGATCGTGTTCCTCTATCCAACTCATCTAATAACATGCACATCATTGTCTTGAGTGTGGCCAGACCAGCAACATACTTGTGCATGGTGTCTACACTGATCACCAAGTCTGGGCTAGTGGCTATGGCATCAACTCGTCAAGGTACGAGTCAAGCTCTAGACAGACTTGCTCCTCTGTCTTCTCCAGGGGGTGAGTGTTCCAATAGATGGGATTGCATGTGCATGCACAACAACATCCATAGTCCTTAATACCCGTGCATGGGAAGCCTGTAAAGTAATGATGAGCTGCGGGAGATCTTCATAGTTCCATATTTGACTCCAGATGCGTGCCTTCAGCTCGACCACTCTAGGCTTCGTCATCTTAGGCAAGTGTAGCGGGGCTCCCTTATTTCTCATTGTCCGTGTTTTCATGTAATCAACAGCAACAAGCACATTCGACAAGATATGTGCTCTCCTAGCGCATCGCTGCTACCAACCATTGAGATGGACAACTATCTTATGCACGGTAACAAACTTGGAATACAACACCCACATGATTGTGTCAAGGGACAATACTTCATCTAGTATTGCCTTCTTGAACTCTGCTCAGGCAGATACTGTAACCAATTCTCCTCCCTACTTGGCCATCTTTGAATCCTTAGCCATTTGGTCATTCTCAGCTATCAAGAAGTGAACACTCGAGCTAGTGGCTTCGGCATATGCTCTGGTAGCATCGGCCAATGCTGTTAGATTTTTGCGCATGTCAGACACGAGCACTCATTCCTTAAACTGCATAGCAAATGTGTGATCATCCAAATTAGACACTCTGCAAGATTGCACAACTCTATGTTCAGACTCATCAAATGAGATATTTTCCATCTCCTCCTCTGGATTGTCTCCAAGGATCTCAGTGTCTCCTTGGTTGCTTGGGAATTGCTCCGCTTCTAGATCCAATGAAGTTGGTGCGTTGACCTCTTGGTGGTGAGGCATGAGGTTGATGTCTTGCTCTACCTCCTGTTGCTCCATGTCTATATCAATCTACGCAAGTGCTTTTTATTTCTCTTGAACAAAGTCCTGCTCCTGCAATGGCTCACCCTGTCTAACTGATGCCAGCTGTTTGGATGAGTTGACTACCTATATGGGCGTATTTTCATCTGTATGTACATGTTGCACCCCCTGTTGTACTTGTTTTGACTACGCTTCCTTCTCTTGTCTGCACAGCTCCTATTCCTTTCGGAGTTGCTCCTTCAACTCATGCAACTCCTTCTTTGTTTCCTCCATTCTCTGTTTTTCTCTCTGCCTTTACGCATTCCTATTATCGTGTTGTTGTCTCTTCACCTCTGTTGCCAAAGTTGCTTTCTGCACAAGTGGGTCTACTCGGAACTTACAACTTTGTTCCTCCTCCATGCTATCGACAATCTTCTGCTTTCCTTTGTCACGCACTGGTATGTTTACCTCTTTTGCTGCTACTACTGGTGCTCTTCGGGATGCTGCTTCGCTAACCATTCCACAGCAAGGTCGACTCATTCATTAGGTCTAGAGAAGTTGTAATAATATCCCCATGGGTCCTCCTCCACCCAATGACATGCCCCTTGGATCCAAGTAAACTGTACTCTCGTGCAGTGGTCTTTCACAAGACAATGCGGGTCATACGGGTTGAAGCTCCGAGCATCGAATGGATATTTCTTGATCTCCTCCACTTTGACATATGCATGCTTGAACTTATGTATCTCGATAACCCAATCTACAATGGAAGAGCAAGCCAAGGTGCCTTCTTCTTCGAATGTAGCCTAGTTGTCAATCCTACCGGGATGTGATATGATACTTCATGCATGATGAGTTTGTCCAAGGAAAAGTTCGATAGAAAATGTAGAGGCTGCTCCACGTTGTACATCCGTATGAAGATGGTAGATGGCGACGCATACCAATATGCTATATCAATCAGTGCCTCCATTGTTTCCTTCGATATGTCGGGTGAATCTTGTTCAAATATCATCTTGTACATTGGGGTGACAAAATTATCAGACAACTATGTGATAACTCCGGTGAAGCAGCATTCAGGAAACATCTTACATTAAGTGTTCACAGAGGTCTCCGCCAATGTCCATGCCCATTTCAAGCCCAAGAACTCCTTACGGGCACAAATTGCATCCAAGATATAAGAGGACATGTAGATTTCTTCTTACTAGCCTTTCGGTAGTTGTCGAGCTCTTGTTACCTATTCCTTCAGCTGGTGAGCCAACATGTCAGACCAGTTGCATGCTTTGCATTCTCTGGCCAGTTGGTCCAATGTAATCACCCAACTCTGTGGGAATGTTTCCGTACTCTCTTGGACATACAAGCAACATGAAAAAATTAGTATTGATACGCTTTTTTTAGTATCTTCGTCTTGTATACCTGGTTGGGTGTCGTCTTGAATTTGGCCAGCTCCTTCACCCAGTTCGTCAAGATACCTCTGGAGTTGGCATTGCTACTGGGTATGTTGAAGGGTGTCTCCATGGTGATCATGGTGTTCGACATATGATACATCCATTCATAGTCCTGTGCCCTGAAGGTAGCAATCTCCATCCCGCTGGCACTGCTCAATGTCATCGTCTTGGGATCAGTGTACAAGATGATCCAATGTAACATGTCTGTGGATGGGAACACAAGATATCTGCATGCACTCCGGTACAAGCCAGACTTGTGGATGTTCACATAGACTTGGCGGTCTTTGAGATCTTCCACAAATGTTCCTACAAATGAATCATTGAACTCTTGCCATTTGAACTCAATGTCCTTGTCTACAATCAACTTGTTGTCTTGATAGATTGGCAGATTTTTAGACACTCACTCAACTGTTGCTCCAGTTGCAATTCCATTAGTGTCCTTTGATCCTGCTCTCTTCGAGAAAATTGATCCTGAACTACTGAGAGGCGGATGCACACCTACTAGATCTGGAGACACAGCGACATGCATGGCAAGAAATCTATCATCTAAAACCAAATAAAACTTGAGGAACGACATGCAACATACCTGGGGATTGACTAGAAAGGATTGTGCATTTTTTCTTGGGAGGATGGGAGACTAATTTCTTGAATTGCGCAAAAGGCACTCTAGGTTGCTGGGAGGCTATTTGGCCACTGGAATTGCAGAATGCACATTCCAGACTGGCCTGCTGGCTACTAGAATTGCATAATGCATAATTTCTTCTAGTAAGGATTGCAGGCCCAGTGACTGCATTGCGCAATTTTATGGGCCAACATTCACTGCCTCTTAGAATTCTGCAGTGTGAGACTGGAGGAAAATCACTGGGCACAAATGCACATTTTCTAAGAGGAAGGCAAAGCCTTCCTTCTTAGGATTGCGCAAAGCTATCTTGGTGAGGCAGATTTCGGGCCAAGGTTGCCTAGACCTGCCGACGAGAAACCAAAAGCAAATGTGAAAGTGAATGCATGGTGATACTGAGTGTAAGAAGGAGTGAATGATCATACATGCAAATAGTGAATGAAAGATTCATAAAATGGAACAACATGCATGTGTGTGAAGCGAGTCACTGAATCGACGACCGTTCGTGAAAATTAATGTCATGCATGCGACAGTAGTGAGATGCTAACAAAAAATGAAACAGTGCTATTACAAGCTAACATGCATGCAAATGACAACAAGCATTCACAAAAATCAAGCAAACAACACTCACACAAGCCAAAAAACAAAAAGCGACAGAGATGTTGCAAAAGACAAGTTAAGAGGACTTTCCCGTAAATGGCTAAGCTAGATATGTTGAAGACTCCTAGATGTGTTGTGGGATGTCAGAGCTCCAAGATCGATGTGAATAAGTGAGCTCTAAAGCATCGAATAAATAATTTTGAGGCTCATGATGCGCATGCTACAAATCTAGGAAAAAGCGACAATTGGAGGAAAGATTCTAAAACAATCTTTGCATGTAAGCTTCAGCTGCAAAAAATAGCTTCTTAAAATCTAGGGATGCTTTTTTGCATGTTTCTTTTTTCTATTTCAGGAAAAAGTAGCCCATGCATGCAAGTCAAGTTTTCTCGGTCCTGAGTGGAACCAGTCAACCCAATGGCGCATGCAACAACTTTCTTGATTGAGGGGAAAATTTGCACACTTCTGGGAGGGAGCTGGGTTGGCTGCCAAGAAGGATTACACAATTTATAGGCCGACCAGCTGACTACTTCCCAGAATTGCACATTTATGGGCTGAGCAATCCTGCTAAGAGAGATTTCCCAATTTTTCCAGTGTAGGTTGACAGGCAGAATTATGCAATTCTAGAGCCCAGTAGACTGCCAGACAGAATTGCGCAATTTTTGGAGGGAAGGTTGGTTCGCCTCCAGAATTGCACAATTTATTGAGGGAGTTGCTCAGCCTACAGCTGAACCAAGTCTTGAGAAACAACTTGTGAGGGGGATGTAACAACCTATCATGCATATGATGGCAATCTGCTAGAAAACCACTAAAGCTTGTGTACTTGATAGTGCAAGACATGCTGATGACGATGGTTGGTAGGGAGGCTCCAAAACGAAGCTAAGGCAAAATTTTGGAGGGTGGTTGTAGCCATTACAACACTTGGTGATACATTGGTAGAACTCCAGCTCTTTGAATGGACCTTGTTCATGAAAAGCAAGTCTAACACCTTCGGAAGTATTTTTCAGTTCTTAGTTCGTATTGGTTTCCACACTTGCTTGATTGTAAGATGTAGCATCTGCCAAGCTCTTGGTAGGTTAACACACATTCCAAGCCAATCCAATGCATTTGTTTTGATTGGGGTTGAGGGGTATATGGGTGCACAAGCAGTATAGTCGTCAGAGTCTTAGTTTCATCTCTGGTGTTGCTCCGTTACTATCAGGCCTAGACAGTACCCCGACGGAGTCACACAGGAACACAAGCATCGCTCCACTGCTAGCGAGCCTGGTCAGTACCCCGATGGAGTTACTTGTATCACCTTCCTGCGTAGGAAGATTTTCTCTTCTTTCACCTTATTCATTTTTCAATTTGAAAATTTTCACTTTTCATTTTTCATTTTCATAACTGTGCATATCACTTATTCCTTTCAGAGGTAGAAGAGGGATCCTGACTTATTGAGAGCAGAAGAGTTTTTTCCTTCAGAGAAGTATTTTATTATATACCTCTAACGTGCTTGTTAAGGCTTTCCCCCTCACCTTACTCGACTTGATTGAGCTACCAAGGGCGAACCCAAAAAAACCGACTAGAGTAGGTGACACTAGTTAGCGCACAAGTGTTGTGTTTTCACCAAGGTTCACCTCAAACAGTACATATTTTCCATTGGTGAATCATGGACTGAAGATAACAAGTTCTTCATACAGAGGTAGGACGACAAATAACCAAGTAGTGATAGTTGTACAAGTCCTCTTGTACTTTGCCCAGCTTGTTTCAAGAGTCACACACGGTTTCATGTGAAACTAACCTGCTGTGAAAAACAAGAAAACAACCATAAAACAAAGTGAAATAAGAAGTAAATGCAAAAACAAAGTAGGTAAGAAAACAATCAAACATGCGAGGTAAGTAAGAAAACAAGCATGCAAGAAAACAACCAAAACCAAACACTACTCCTACTCCTAAGCTAATGATGCATGGGCATGATCACATGAAGTGATACTTCCAATGCAGCCATCGACGCATTGGTTGACACATGTTGGTGAAGGCATGGTCTATGACCAACCCGGTTGTGCAAACCAACAAACAAGAAAGATATAATAATGAAGACAAACACACTCCATGTTTCAATGTGTCCACAGAACATAAGTGAGTGCAAGTAATGACATGCAGTCCATGGACTTGTCACGGTGTTGTGTGACACTACATGTAGCTATGAAGAATAAGCATACCCTTGACTGTGACATGCAAGCAAATGAAAGAAACAAAGACAACTTGTGCCATGCACGTGTGCCTGCAATGTAAGATTCCTCCAATGCATGAGCGATGGGATCGTGCAGTTCGAGTGGAGGAAGTATGATTTGTGTTTGAGATTGATCTTCAATGCATACAGATGAGTGATGAGGAGCCTTGGGTGTTTCAACAATTTCCTGATCAAAAGTGAAACCAAACTTAGGACAACGAGGGCCTGACATAACCATCAACTTGGGTTGAAGTGCCTCGACAATCTGGGGGGTTTCGACTTCATGGTTAGAAAGATCATCATAAACTGATGGCTTTGATAAATCAATTGCGATAGAATCATCATTGTGCTCAAATTCAAGAGAAAGTATATCACAACATCTACGATCAATGAAATCAATGACTTCATCGGCATCCTCATGATCTGATGAATCAAACAGAGGGGTAGATGAGAAGCAAACAAATTCACCCTCTGTGTTTCCAGAAAAGGTAGATGAAAATTCAAGTGGATTTTTAATGAATAATTTGTCGTCTTCGTTGTCGGATTATGGACTGACATTCGGTGTGTCCTGCGAGTGATCAACAATGGGTGCATCATAGATGGAGATACACATGCAAAATCATGGATGGCAAGTTCACCAAAGAGGTCAGGGAAGAACAGAGGAGGCTCGGATAGAAAGGAGCATCCTTCACCGAGTGTTGATGCTCAAGCTCCCATTCATACTCTTCATGAATGACAATGCATGTTGGTTGTGCAACACAAACTCCGTCGATGGCTTGATCATCATTCACAATAGGTGTAGAGTCCGGAATGGAAGAACACAAGACAGTATCATCCGAAGGTTCATCTGAGTACAAAGACAGAGGTTGCGGTACAAAATGCATATGACAACTCAATGGAATCACAACCAAATCTGTGTGAAAATTAAGTGAAGTGATGTTAGGAAGATGTGACAATTGAACAGATGTGCGTGTCTATTCTCCTACATCACTCTACAGTGGTGGAGTTGTTTCATAAGGGGACATCGGACATTCACTTATGATAGTGACCGTGTACGTCTATAATTGCGCAGCTCCATCACTGAAGTATGTTGAGCGAGGCTTGGGCTCAAACTTCTTCTTGGGATGGACTAATTTGTTAAGACAATACTGGAATCTGTCCCAAAGATAAGGAAATTCCATCTAGCTTTTTGGAGCTTGAAACTGCAAATCACTGAAGCGCTGCCAAAAATACATAGGCGATTCATGCGAAGACTTTCGTTGTTGTAATAGTTTTGGGTCAATATATTCTAGATCAAAATGATGGAAAGTATCTTCATTGATATAAAAGAAAATGCTCAAGTGAGTGCACGCTGTCAGCCGGTAGACTGCAGCACAAAAATTACAATAGTCTTGAAATAGTGGTATTGAAGGATGAGACTTCCCATAATGTCCAAAGAATATTCTATGGAAATATTTAAGAGAACACAAGCTTCCTGACTGCAACCCTCCATACCATACTCTTGCTTTGTCTTCTAGGGTAGCCACAAACATATTCATGAGACAATCCTCAAGAAACTCAACCCTGAATCTACATACATGCATATGAAATCTAACCAAATGCAGAAAATCATCTCCTTTCATTTCATCTTTGAACATCGGAAGATGGGTTAACCAATCAACACAAGGCATAGGATTTGGAAAACCATAGATATGAGATCGATCCATAGGAGCATACCTTACATTTCTTCTTGTAGTAGAACTCATCTTGGAACTTCTTCAAGCTATTGATCTTCAGGAAGTAGAGTCACCATGAAGCTTTGATATTTTGGATCTTTTGAGATTGGAGTCACCAGGGTAATATCACAACCTTCAGAAAACTTAGGTTTCTTGTTACCCTCAGGAATCAGAATGAAGAGACTCAAAGAAAATCTGGGAAAAGGAGTTTTTCGACTCCGACAGACACACCAAAAATGTTATCACTTGATATGACAGGCTTGGTTGTGTAACCCTTCAACCAAGAGTAACTATTTCAAACCATTTGTATCTAGAAGTTAACCCTTCTAGCATGAGAGGTCTCTCTCAAAGAAAACCATATGATGCTCTAGATAAAACTCAATTATAGATGGCTAACTCTGGATTTTTGTGTCATTCTTGCAAGTGAAATAAAGTGTAATAATCAACACCATTGGGCATGGAGTCAAAGAAAACTCAATTTACAGATGAACATTCTTTTGTGGAATCTGAGGCTTTTTTGGCTTAACTAATGTGAAATAAACATTTACAGTTAGTCACAGCAAATTTGAAAGATGTTGGGGCAATATTAAATTAAATTCCAAGTAATCAAACAAGATATGAAAACTTATAAGAACATAAAAAAATAAAGTGATGGAACTGAAACCAAAAATGAATCTCGTGTTAAAAACAAAATATTGTTGCAATTGTACTTCTTATTAATTGGAAAAAAATATATAAAAGTGGTATTTTTCACACTCTTGATCCTTTGCAGAATAAAAAACTACAAATATATAGAAAAACATCTCCATCTGCCATTAATTACAAAAATTTTCCACCTAGGGCTAGATTCAATCATCATCCTAAGAGACCGAATTCTATTTGACTCACAAAAAATATTTTATATTTCTTAGGGATTTTTTGTTTTAATACAATTTGAATTCAAATAGGATCCTATCTATTTATGAGCCCATAAATATTTTATTGTTGAACCTTATTGAATCCAACCAAATGTTGAGTGTGTTGGATTTTTGATGTGCTCTTACCACGTCGATGTGTTGACCTAGTTGAATTTGCTGACCTGGACCTCCACTGAGTTGAATTTCAAAATTTCTACAACAAATCTGGCTAGGAAAATTTTGTAAAATAGGCCTCAAAGATAAGTGTGTATCTTCCAAACAATGATATCTATTTAAAAACTGAGAGAGGATTCTATAGATGAGCTTGTGTTGAACAAAAATTTCCTTCATATTTCCAAAATTCCTTTCAATTTGGTCCAAGAGGGAGCTTGAAGTTGACTACTAAAACAGTCATTTCCATAATTTTCATAGCAAATTTTGGTAGCAAGTTACAAAAAAATCCCTCTGGTACTTTTTTTATTTTTCTGTAAGTTTTGAAGTCTACTCTTATGTAATTTAGCTAAATACATAGTATCAGAACTCCTTTAACTAAAAAATTTCCTTACATTTTCCTCAATGATAAGCTACAACAGTTTCGTTGCAAATTTTCAGCTTAACTATTGGGACTCGCTACGAAATTTGAATTTTCTGATTTTTTTTATTTTTTATGATTTCTTATGCCTTCTTATCACTCCTTATAGCTTATTTAATCATTTATATTTATGAAACTATTAGTTTAGCGTAGTATAGGCAAAAGAGTGAGGAATTTGCCATATTTAAGGGGTCATTGTTATTTTAGCTATGAGCCCAAGATTTATTTTTGAGAGTTAAACTTTGATCATATCTATTTGAGTTTCCAATGCTTTGACTCGCCTCTACAACTTATTTTTGTTTGCCTGTAGCCAACTGCTCCTTTTTTACATTATTTTCCTTTTCAGAAATTTTAACAACATTTCTAATTTGATCAATTAACTCCAAACTACGTAAAATTTATCAAAGATAATAGTGGCTCCAATAGGGATGTTGTCCCCCCTGTGGGGAAGCAAAGAATAAGCAGCTCCAGTGCCTGGCCATTGGGTTAATCCCAATTTCAAGACTACATTCAAACCCACTCACCAAACTGAAAAGCAAACTGCAAACCAACTGAAAACCAATTGCTACTACTGCTTTGTGATATCAAACTATTGTACAAACTGAAACTGACAACTGCAAAATGTAGCCTAAAGCTGAAGGAAATGCTTTCCCAAGAAGCTTATTTATTTACCAATAACCCTACTCTAACATCTGAAAATCAACTTGCTTAATTCAAGCAATATGAAACCTCCAGTATAACCAGTCAAAGAGGTGATCCAACACCTGGGCTCCTTAATTTTTCTTAAGTGGACCATCTATTGGAAACTCAGAATAAAAACTTATTCCATAACCTAAACTTATAAACGAAAGAAACTCCACCTTCATTGATGACTGGAATAGACTTACTAAACGATCTTGGTAATCATGAAAAATCACCTCTTCTTGATGAGTAAAACCATGAGGGTTGAATTCATCCATCAATGATGGATTCTATTGTTCTATGTATTCAATTCCAAGAACATCATCAAATAAAAAGGTAACAATAAATTTTTCTTCGCTTCCATGTAAATCAACAAAAACATCCATACATTCTCATCTTCAAACATGACATCCATATTATGTGCATCAAAACTAATATTTTGCTTATCAAACAATTCTGATTTGACCTTTGGTAATTTTTCTTGAGGATTGTCATGTTGATTCTGAACACTAACAACTCCTACACAAACAAATTTATGCATATCATCCACGTAATTTTGATGACCCTCAAATAGAATCGTTAAAACATGTATATTCAGCTCTTCATGTAACATGGGTTTACCTAAAACTGAACATTCATACACTTTAACCGGGACAACATCATTATGATTTTCAACAGAAAAAAGTTCTTGTCTAGGTAGACAACTTTCATCACATGTTACCTCACTGTTCAGAATTTTCATGCATGTATTTTCAACAACCTGACATTGAGGAGTTTCTTCTTGACATAAAATCTCAGAAAATGAATGGGCTGAAAAATAATTTGAATGATTTGGCTCATACCTTTAACTACATATAGATTGACAAGGCTGCAAATTCTCATAAATTTCATGTAATATGACTTGACTTTCAAATTTCTGATCCATTTCATCTTTAACTAAAGAAGATACATCTGCATGTTGGAAAACTTCTTGATCATCATGAAAACTAGCTTGAGAAGAAAATTCATAAAGTGCCTCTAACATCTCCTCATCATCTATACATTATAGATCATCATCAATACCTTCAATATATTGAATGAAACCCTTACAAAAATTACGACAGTCTTGAAAAAGTGGAAAGGAAGGATGACACTTCCCATAATGTCCAAAGAATATTATATGGAAATGTTTAAGAGAACACAAGCTTCCCAATTGCAACCCTTCATACCATACTCTAGCTTTGTCTTCTAGGGTAGCAATAAACATCTTCATGAGACAATCCTCAAGAAACTCAACCCTCATTCTACATACATGCATATGAAATCTAACCAAATTCATAACATAATCATCTTTCATTTCATCTTTGAACATGAGAAGATGGGTTAACCAATCAACACGAGGCATAGGATTTGGAAACCCATAGATATGAGGTGGATCCATAGGAGCATAACTGACATTTCTTCTTGCAATAGAACTCATCTTCAAACTTATTCAAGCTACTGATCTTCAAGTAGTGGAGTCACCTTGAAGCTTTGATCTTTTGGATCTTTTGAGATTGGAGTCACCAGGGTAATATCACAACCTTTAGAAAACTTTGGTTTCTTGTTACCCTCAGGAATCAAAATGAAGAGACTCAAAGAAAATCTAGGAAAAGGGGATTTTCGGCTCCTGCACGCAGCAAAAATTTTATCACTTGATATGAAAAGACGGCGTGTGTCAACCTCCAACCAAGAGTAACTATTTCAAACCACTTGTAGCTAGAAGTTAGCTCTTCTAGCATGAGAGGGCTCTCTAAAAGAAAACAATATGATGTTCTAGATAAAACTCAATTATAGATGGCTAACTCTAGATTAGTGTGTAATTATTGCAGGTGAAAGAAAGTGGAATGATCACCACCATTGGTCATGGATTCAAACAAAACTCAGTCTACAGATGAACATTGTTTTGTTGAAGCTGAGGCATTTTTGGCTTAAGTAATGTGAAATAAACATTTATAGTTAATCACAACAAATTTAAAGGAAATTGGAGCAATATTACATTGAATTCCAAGTAATCAAACAAGCTATGAAAACTTATAATAACATAAAAACATGAAGGGATGGAACTGAAACCAAAAATGAATCCCAGGTTAAACACAGAGTATTGTTGCAACTGTACTTCTTATTAACTGGAAAAATATACAAAAGTGGTCTTTTTCACACTCTGGATCCTTTACAGAATATAAAAACTACAAATATATACAAAGACATCTTCATCTACCATTAATTACAAAATCTGCTTCTTGGGGCTAGATTTGATCATCATCCTAAGAGACCTAATTCTTTTCGACTTACAAAACATATTTGAGATTTCTTACGAAGTTTTTGTTTTAATACAATTTGAATTCAAATAGGATTCTATCTATTTATGAGCCATAAATATTTTGTTGTTGAACCTTATCGAATCCAACCAAATGTTGAGTGTGTTGGATTGTTGATGTGCTCTTGCCACGTGGATGTGCTAACCTGGTTGACTTTCCTGACCTGGACCTCCACCAAGTCGAATTTCATTTTTTTTTCAACAAATCTGGCTAGGAAAAATTATGGAAAATATGCCTCAAAGATAAGTGTATATCCTTCAAACCCTGATATTTATGTAAAAACTGAGAAAGGATTTTGTAGATGAGCTCGTGCTGAACAAAACCCTCCTTCATATTTCCAAAATTCTTTTCCCTTTGGTCCGAAAGTGAGCTTGAAGTTGACAACTAAAACAGTTATCTCCAGAATTTCCGTAGCAAATTTTGGTAACAAGTTGCAAAAACATCCCTATGGTACTTTTCTAATTTTTCTGTAAGTTCTGAAGTCTAACCGTATGCATTTTAGCTAATTACATAGTATCAGAACTCCTTTAACTAAAACGTTTCCTTGCATTTTCCTTAAAGATAAGATACAATGGTTTCGTAGCAAATTTTCAGCTTGGCTAAGGGGAGTTGCTACGAAGTTTGAATTTTTTGAATTTTGAATTTTTTATGATTTCTTATGTCTTCTTATCACTCCTTATAGCTTATTTAACCATGTATATTGCTGAAACTATTAGTTTAGTGTAGTATAGGCAAAAAAATGAGGAATTTACCATACTTAAGGGGTGGTTATTATTTTAGTTGTGAGCCCAAGATTTATTTTTGAGAGTTCAACTTTGATGATCTCTATTTGAGTTTCTAATGCTTTGACTTGCCTTTGCAACTTATTAATGTCTGCCTCTAGCCAATTGTTCATTTTGTACATTTATTTTTCTTTTCAAAAATTTTAACAGCATTTCTAATTCGACAAATTAACTCCAAACTATCTAAAAGTTATCAAAGATAACAATGGCTCCAATGGGGATGTTGTCCCTCCTTTGGGGCAGCAAATAACAAGTAGCTCTAGTGCCTGATAATTGGGCTGATCCCAATTTGAAGACTACATTCAAACCCACTCACCAAACTGAAAAGCAAACTACAAACCAACTGAAAACCAATTACTATTGCTGCAATGTGATAACAAAATGCTATACAAATTGAAACTGAAAACTACAAAATGTAGCCTAAAGTTGAAGGAAATGCTTACCCAACAAGCTTATTTATGTACCAATAACCCTACTCTAACATCTGAAAATCCACCTGCTTAATTCAAGGAATATGAAACCTCTAGTATAACTAGTCAAAGAGTGTATCGAACACCTAGGATCCTTTATTTTTCTTAAGTGGACCATTTATTGGCAACTCGAAATAAAAACTGAATCCATAACTTGAACCTATAAGAGAAAGAAACTCCACCTTCACTGATGGCTGGAATAGACTTACCAAACAATCTTGATAAACAAATCACCTCTTCTTAACGAGTAAAACCATGAGGGATAAATTCATTCATAAATCAACAAAAACATCCATACATTCTTGAATATCTTCAAACATGACATCCATATTGTGTGCATCAAAACTAATGTTTCGCTTATCAAACAATCCTGATTTTACTTTTGGTAATTTTGCTTGGGGACTATCATCTTGATTCTGAACACTAACAACTCCTATACAAACAACTTTATGCATATCATCCATGTAGTTTTGATGATCCTCAAATAGAATAGGTAAAACATGTTTATTCAGCTCTTCATGTAACTCGGGTTTACCTAAAAGTGAAATTTCATGCACTTTAATTGGGACAACATCTTTATGATTTTCAATGGAAAAAACTTATTGTCTAGGTAGACAACTTTCATCACATGTTACCTCTGTTTAGAATTTTCATGCACGTATTTTCAATAACCTGATCTTAAGGAGTTTCTTCTTGACATAAATTCTCAGAAAAGTAATGGGCTGAAAAACAATTTGAATTATTTGTCTCATACCTTTGACTGCATATAGATTGACAAGGCTGCAAATTCTCATAAATTTCATGTAATATGACTTGACTGTCAAATTGCTGATCCATTTCATCTTCAACTAAAGAAGAGACATCTTCTTGTTGGAAAAATTCTTGATTATCATGACAACTAGCTTGAGAAGAAAATTCATAAAGTGCCTCTAACATCTCCTCATCATCCATACATTCTATATCATCATCAATACTTTCAAGATACTGAATGAAACCCTTACAAAAATTACAACTGTCTTAAAAAAGTGGTAAGGAAGGATGAGACTACCCATAATGTCCAAAGAATATTCCATGGAAATCTTTGAGAGAACAAAAGCTTCCTAATTGTAACCCTTCATACCATACTCTAGCTTTGTCTTCTAGGGTAGTCATAAATATCTTCATGAGACAATCCTTAATAAAATCAACCCTCAGTCTACATACATGCATATGAAATCTAACCAAATGTAGAACAACATCATATTTCATTTCATCTTTGAACATGGGAAGATGGGTTAACCAATCAACACGAGACATAGGATTTGGAAAACCATAGATATGAGATCGATCCATAGGAGAATACCTGGCATTTCTTCTTGCAGTAGAGCTCATTGGAACTTCTTCAAGCCAATGATCTTCAAGCAGTGGAGTCACCATAAAGATTTGATCTTTTGGATCTTTTGAGATTGGAGTCATCAGGGTAATATCACAACCTTTAGAAAACTCTGGTTTCTTGTTACCCTCAGGAATCAGAATGAAGAGACCCAAAGAAAATCCGGGAAAATGAGATTTTCATCTCCCGAAAGACGCACCAAAAATGTTGTCACTTGATATGACAAGATGTCCTATGTCAACCTCCAACCAAGAGTAACTATTTCAAACCACTTGTAGCTAGAAGTTAGCCCTTCTAGCATGAGAGGGCTCTCTCAAAGAAAACAATATGATGTTCTAGATGAAACTCAATTACAAATGGCTAACTCTGGATTATTGTGTCATTCTTGCAAGTCAAAGAAAGTTTAATAATCACCACCATTGAGCATGGAGTCAAAGAAAATTCTATTTACATATGCACATTGTTTTGTGGAAGCTGGGGCATTTTTGGCTTAACTAATGTGAAGTAAACATTTACAGTTAATCACAACAAATTTGAAGGAAGTTGAAGCAATATTACATTGAATTCCAAGTAATAAAGCAAGCTATGAAAACTTATAATAATGTAAAAACATGAAGGGATGGAACTGAAACCAAGAATGAATCTCAGGTTAAAAACAGGGTATTGCTACAACTATACTTCTTATTAACTAGAAAAAATATACAAAAGTGGTCTTTTTCACATTCTCGAACCTTTGCAGAATAAAAAAACTAAAAATATATATAAAAACATCTTCATTTGCCATTAATTACAAAATCTGCCGCCTTGGACTAGATTTGATCATCATCCTAAGAGACCTAATCCTATTTGACTTACAAAACATATTTGAGATTTCTTAGGGAATTTTTGTTTAATACAATTTGAATTCAAATAAGATTCTATCTATTTATGAGCCCATAAATATTATGTTGTTGAACCTTATTGAATCTAAGAATGCAAGTTACAAAAACATCCCTCTCGATTTGTAACTTGTTTGATTTGGATAGCAAGTTACAAAAACATCCGTCTGGTATTTTTCTAATTTTTCTGTAAGTTTTGAAGTCTACTCTTATGCATTTTAGCTAAATACATAGTATCATAACTCCTTTAACTAAAATTTTTCCTTGCATTTTCCTCAATGATAAGCTACAACATTTTCATATTAAATTTTCAACTTAACTATGGGGAGTTGCTACGAAATTTGAATTTTCTAAGTTTTTGATTTTTTATGATTTCTTCTCCCTTCTTATCACTCCTTATAGCTTATTTAACCATGTATATTGTTGAAACTATTAGTTTAGCGTAGTATAGGCAAAAAAGAGAAGAATTTACCATACTTAAGGGGTGTTTATTATTTCAACTATGAGCCCAAGTTTTCTTTTTGAGAGTTCAACTTTGATCATCTCTATTTGAGTTTCCAATTCTTTGGCTCGCCTCTGCAACTTATTTATGTCTGTGTGTAGCCAACTGTTCCTTTTGTACATTTATTTTCCTTTTTAGAAATTTTAACAATATTGCTAATTTGACAAATTAACTCCAAACTATCTAAAAGTTATCAAATATAACATGTATTATAATGGATTTATGCAAATACCAATTTATCCATTGACCATGAGTAGTAGTGAATTGAGGAGGACCAAACTCTCTCTAAATGCAAGTGCATATAATGTTTTAGATCAATAAAATATTGATTTATGAATAATTCCTAGGCCAATTCTAATGTTATCTTTATATCAGCTTTTTATATTAAGAAGTTTATGCCTCTTTGAATGAATAAAACAATAAGCAATGCCACCTTGGCTAAGACTACCCACACTATAGCTACATGATATAATATTATTAATATCAATTGATATTATATCCAGAAGCATTAGAGATGAAAATTTGTTTCATTATAATTTTTAAATGTACAAATTCAAGCTAATCACTACACTAATCACAACAATGAATTTGAAGTGTTGACCTAATTCCAAAAATGGGTTTCAAATAATAGTAATTTGATTTGATTATGATTGTAATATAATTTCTACATTAAGAATTTTATCAAATATCTACACATCCATCTTAACCATAGATCTAACAAACATTGAGAGAGATCAAATCTCTTACGGTGAAAACAATTTTTTAAGTGCAAAACATGAGGAATAGTTTACACCTCAAGGGATCATGATCTCTCTTAGTTCTCCATATATGTAGGATTAAGATGGAGTTACTCTGGATTTTTGCCCATAGAGTATTTGAGTCAAAATCACTCACCAATCACACTCGGGTCACATGAGCCCTTAACATGACTAAATTTTTGCCCACAAAATGTCCAACTTGTAACCTTTATACCTTTATATTATAGAGTTCTTTAAAAATACACCCATCACCATATATTCTACCCTAGCTTAATACTATAATAATATATTATTTTAATTATATTTATAAAATAAATTTAATATAAAAATTTTAAAATTTAATTTCGTAACATTATTTTTAAATACTTAATTTTTCCTTAAATCAACGATAATATTTTTTTTAACATCTTCTAGATTTTAGCGACGTCGTATTGTTTTGGAGTCGATGTCATATTTTTTTGGAGTCATCTACGGAGGCAGAGGAACTGCCTGGATGGCCAAAAGTGGTCGGAATCCGGGCAAAAATAATTCAAAAAATCTTGTAGGTGCAGTGTTTGAATCGTGTTTTTGATGATTGAAATGGATTCAGCACCATCAAAAACCTCGAGGGCACTTAAAATTATGAGTTTTGACAACTTTTTCTTAGATTTACAAAAATCACTACCAGATTTTTTCAAAATATAGCCAAAATTTCCATGACTTTCAAGGCAAAAAACATAATTTTTAAACTACAATGATTTCTTTATTTTAACATCTTCTAGAATATAGTGACATTATTTTTATGATGAGAAAGTTTTTACTTTGTACCCATTCTATTCTGAAAATGACCTCTCAACTCAGCTACAAAAGGACGCAAAGGATGCGGGAAAATTGTTCCTTTAATATACGAAGGTTTATCCTTTTTTTGAAAAGGACAAATATGTTTTAATATAGAAATATTTAATAAATATTTTATTTTTACACCGTTTCAATTAACCTTTTATTAAAGTTTGCTGTATTGTTTTTTTTCATATATATATATATATATGATTTACGCTTACTAATGTTGTCCATGCTTTGTTTCAGTGGTCTCCATTTCTGTGGACATGAAAGAGGGAAAGATAGTTGTGATTGGATAAGAAAATCATGTGTGGCTCGCAACAAATTTGAGGAAAATAGGGTTTAGAGCAGAGTTAGTAAGCGTGGGTCATGCCAAAGAAGAAAAGAAGACATTAAGAGTTGATAATTTGTTAACAGCTTCAAGCCCAATCCTATGTTTTATATAATTCTCATAGTCGGAGTCTCGTAGGGACCTCTCATTTTATTATGAGAGTAGATTTTTAAAGGTGCATTTATGATATTTTTTTTTGGGTTGGCTTTAGATATTTCTAAGCACCACCGTGATTTCAATTAAAAAGGTGTATACATATATTTCCATTTTGTGAAAATCAAATCAGAATTTTGACATTTCAGTGACCTCCCCACTGAAATTGTTTCGTTCAAATTTCTTAGACTAATTCCTGACATATTAATATGTATATGTTAAAGTTGAATTATGCACTGTTAAAATCCAACAACCCAGTCAAATTTGCATTGTACAGCTTCGCCGATGTACGATACCTTGGATCATGCATGCGTTAATGGTAGGTTTGACTTCAAGACATCTTTTGACTCTTCATAGATTGTACTGGAAGTACCTTGAGAACCATTGTCATTACTAGTGGTTTCTCTCACACTTGTTAACGGTTCACATCACTCTCCAGCAATAAAGTGGTTTCTACCATCTTCAACTATGAGACATTCACTCACATGGTTAGATTTGTACAACAGATCGAGAGATGGAGATCAAGACCCTGGATCTAGTTTCATCCATCCAGGCTGTGGAAACAATTATTAAATATTCATGATTGTAAACATAGATCCATTGATGGTTGAATCCATATGATGTCTTTTGTTGACATGGATCTTCAGAAGTATTTTTGTACTTATTCTTTCAAATATTTTTTCTCTGAGTATGGGAATACCTACTTCAATGATGATTATATATTGCATTGTAACATTTTATTGATTGTTTTAGGTCTCCAACCATGGTCTCTAACCTGAACCTTGGCATGATAACGCGCTTCAGTCCTCAAACATCTTTTTTGACTTTGCACTTTAGGGAGCAATCTGTTACACATTATTTTGTCACATTAGGCAAATGACCATCACTCTAGATTATTCGCTATCCATCAAAGTGTTCAAAAGAATTCTCTTGCAAGGCTAAAACCTAAACAATCCCAAAGAGAATGAAATTTTTTGATTACAAGGCCCAAAAACCTATTCTTGATTGCCTGCATAGATCCCTAGCTAGTTTCTACGCATACGCAAAATTTACCATTAAACTCAGCACAAAAGTGCACTTTGTCTTACATTATGGCCTGTGCACATGAGTCATTGCAAGTAAAAAAATAAAAAGTAAAGACTAGAAGCTTTGTTGGTTGAATATTTCCCAACTAACAACTTCAATTTGATGCTTACTCAAGCTTGATCCCTCTCATCATGGAGCTAATTCCCTCTCTTTGTGGATCCCCTATCCCACCATTTGTGGATCTCATCCCTTTGGAAGAGGATACCAAAACTCCTTCTCTTGGCTTATAAACCAAACACAGGCTAGAGGGTTGGAGAGGACCACTGAAGGTAGGCTTATGCTGTAGAAATAGGGATAGAAGGAATTTCATCTAAGGAAAATGTTGGAGATCATGGGAAGAGGCTTATGATGTCAAGGAAACTAGGTTGTAAGTTTGCTCTCCTTTCAATTTAATATAATGAAATTTTTCTTTCCTAATCATGTTTATTCTGATATTATTTGTGAGATTCCTTGATCACTCACATAATTTATAACTAGTTATTAATTCAATTTATGATGTATGTTATATGCTATATTATTTTATCCTTTGTGTGCTTTTGTCAATGCAGATCTCCTTTGGAACATCACAGAGAAGTTCTGGAAAGTACTGGGAAGGCCTCTAAAGCATCGATGAGAAGCTGACTATGGAAGGTACTGAAAGAACTTTAAGAGGCACTTCATTAAATCGATAAGTGATTCTTTGCATACTTCTTGTTTCAATCAGTCATAATCTAAGGAAAGGTAACTATTATTTTCATGTTTGTTACTAGATTTTGTTGGAAATCTAGGGAGATCCATCTAGTTCGCAAGAAGGATTAGTCTGCCTAACAGTTGTGGAGTCGTAAAAGAATATTAGAGTTTGAATGAAACACTAGGAAATTCAATTGTTAGGATTTGATGGATATTATGATAGTTTTTTGGAGAAACCCTTGTTTATGGAAAAGAATTGAGATATGCAATTTAGAAACCCTAGAATGATCAATGTGAAGATGTTCAAGCACTTGTGACAGATTTTATGAAGCCCTAGAAGGGATAATCTCTATTAGGCCTTGGTTATTCATGATGATGATGAATGTATTGAAGGAAACAATGTTACATGGTCGATGGACAGTCATGGCTCTTGAAGGTTGATTCAAGATGGAGCTCGTGTTAAAAGATAAGTACCTTTTAGGTTTATGTTACCTTTTTGTGATTCTATTCATGTTTGAGTTCATTTATTTGATTACTACTTATACTTCCTGCATGTATATGTGAACATTTGGATACTTCTAACCTCTGGATGAGATGTGATAAGTGGATCCTTCTTGAGGATCATTTGTGATGCGGGAAAGCATGGCTACAATAAGAAGGGAAGAGCTACATGACAAGGAAGTTGACAAATTTCTTGATCCAGGTGGATGTTGGTGGCCACCCACCTATCCCACTTGGATCCCCACAACTGTCTCTTTCAGTTTTTCAGTTTCCTTAATTGTAGCATAATTTACTATTTTTAGTAGTTTTTCAGGTCCTAAACTTTTAGAGCCGTTTTGAGGCCCTAAACGACATTTTTGGGAAAACTGGGAGCAACATGGTTTCATGGACCAATGTTTCTCTTCCCAAAGTTGTAGTCCTCGGATAGATATTTCTAATGAGGTAGTGTGTGCATCAAACGGAGATCGTATGCCAAAGTTACGACCTCGGGAAGTTGATATACCAATTTACCCAAAACGAGGCCCACAGTTTGGCGTTTCATCTCCTAGGGTTAAGTTTTTGGATGTTTAGGGTTTTCCATTGTTTCTCAACAATAAATAGGCCTTCGAGCCTCATTGTAAGACAATTCGGAGGTATGTAGTCACCACATCTCTTCTCAAAGATAAGCTAACATCACCCTAGCTAGTTTATTTCCATTTCTGTTTGTAAGCATATTTCAGGATTTTACAATAATGAAATGAAGCATTATTTCTGCTGCATCTCTGTATTCATGGTTATTTCTGTACTTTATTTCGTTCTTGTATAAATCTGGATCATTTCTCCTGCTGCTAATATCAATAATAAGATGCACAGGTATTTGAATACTACAACGTATATATGACGTGTTGTTTCAATGATTTAGCTCCAATATTGATGGAAATGTAAGCCCTAAGGTATGATGAGAATGTATCCTTCACAAATGGCTCATGCATGCATATGAAAGTGTGTTTGATTCATGTTGTTCTTGGTATTGGACAAGTATCTCACATTTTATTATGTCATAGCAAGGCAACCTAGAAACATTGAGTTTTGATATATTGGTGCTCTTGATATTTGGAAAGCATATTTCATTTTAGACATGATATATTTCTTGATCCTATAAAGAAGGCTTTCACATTGATTGTTATATATGATAACTTGATACTATTGATAATGTTTGTGACAAGCATGATATCCATGATGATAGAAGTGTAGCAACAAGATTGATATCACGATCTTCTTGTTGACCTTGATTAGATTTTGATAAACTTAGTGATTATGTCATATGGTAATATCTAGATGACTTGATTTGATGGAATAAGTTATGTAAGTGATATTGTGTTCATGATATTTGAAGTATGATTAATCACTTGTATGTTGCCCTGATCATAAGACTTTAACTCTTGATGAAAATTTGATCTCATGTTCATATGTGATGATGAAGAAGCCGATCCTAACATGTTATTTCCATGATGAATATATGTATTAGAACTTGAAATAGTTTGATTTCATTATCTAACAATTTTTTTGACGCATGACAATATTATGATAGATAGGTTGATGCTTTGAATGATGATGACTAGCTTCCTATTCAGAGGGAGAAACTCTCCATAAGATCCCTACACCTATTATCATTTGCACTATATGTATAGAATATTCTTTATTGTTGAAGTTTTCTGAGATAAATAGACAAATATCTGATGTTGTTGGTTTACATCTAGTCCTAATTTATGAAGATAATGTTTTTATTAGTATAAACCCTAACCACAAGCAAGATTATGAGTGCGGTTATATGCCTCCAACTACATGGAAGAAGGTCTATGGGTGTGGTTGTGCCTGTAGGTCACAAAATATGAAACGTCATGCACGAAATTAGAAGTGAACCTAGAGTATGACAATCCTACATATATGCAATAGACATCAGAAAGTTCTATAAGAAGGGAAGTTTGAATGTTTGACTTACTATAGAGAATGTGAATGTTTTGACTAAAATTGTGTTTGCAGGTGACTGAAATATGCATATCATTATGTCATTATGATTTAACCATTGAATGTAGTGTATGATAGTATTTAATGACAGTCGCAAGGGTTTGACAAAATTTGGTTGATTAGTATAATTGAGCAATGTTTGGAGTTTTTACATGATGCATGATAATTCAAAAATATGCTTTATAAGATTGGCATGATGCTTCATATGTTTTTGGGTTATGGACTGATTGAACTCACTGTGATAAAAAATTGAGGTTTTTACTTGATATCTAATGATTTTCCTTGATGAAAGTACTATGTGATCATAGTAACTTTTAGTGACTAATATTGGTATTCAATAATGATTTTTTATTACCCTCATTGTCTTTGGCACATTGGTTGAAGTATAAACAATTGTGATTTAGTATGAAGTAATCTCATGATGAATGGATCGAACTTGTATGACACATTTTTGGTATATGCATGAAACTTATATGACTTGTCCCTAATGTATCCATTCATATTTAGTGACATAAATGATTCATGCTATGATCATTAGGATGGCTTGATAAAGTTTGATTGGACAATTCTTGGTAAATAAAAGGTTGTTCTAACTTGGTATTTGGATATGAGCTCCACGTGACATTTAGTCTGAACAGTTTGTCACAGGAATATTGGCAGAAAAATTTATGATTTTGATTTGGCATTTAAGACTTGATAAGCTAACTTAGTATATTTGATTCCACACTATTGATTTGTGTAAGGCTAATAATATTGATTTGGTCAAGTGTTATGTTTGGAGAAATCATTATATGAATCAAGTTGTCTCATGCTCAGAACAAATCTTGGGCATATATATCCTTTCCCAGGATTAGACCACTTCACCTGTGGGGACCAAAACTCCCCATCTAAATGTTGGACCACATTATAGGACTTATTGTGTGAATTTAATATGAAAATGTTGAAGTGAAATTATCAAAGCAAAGAACAATATAGCCCTAAGAAAAATTAACAAATTAGGGACTACAAGAATCTTAAATGTAATTTACAATGATCACAATAGCTATAGTTAGTATTGCTCACAACATCCTACCCATAGTCTCTTGTGTGATTTATCAACAAAAATTCACTCCTAATAATTCCATCCTAGTTCCTAGCGCAAATATATATCATCCAACCTATTTTCCATAAGTAGTATGGTTGGTGCCCTTTCTCAACTCCCAACTCTCTCCTTAATGTCCAAAAATATACTTCAAAAAAATTCCCTCTCTCCGACTTGAATTTTCTTTACTTTCAATCATGAATTGACTCTCACATTTCTAAAGAAGTGTTTGTACTTGGTCCATGCTTTCATAAATTCACAAGATGACCTTACCTACCAACATCTTGCATTCATTTAATGATTGAAATTTGATAAGTCAAATGAAGTTTATATGGTATAATGATAAATTAACTTAGGCATGCAAATATTCCCCTTGGACACCCTTTATCCATTCCCTTGTGAAATCATAGCCCCCAAAATGTCATCATTCCTTTAACATCATCTCTAATGATATACTTGTGTTAGTAATTTGAATGTAAAATTAACATAACTCAACACTCATCCATATTCATCAATAGAGGTTTTGTAGTCCCAACAAAACTTGCTCAACATCCTATTTAACATAAATTCACGAGATGACCTTACCTACCAACATCTTGCATTCATTTAATGATTGAAATTTGATAAGTCAAATGAAGTTTATATGGTATAATGATAAATTAACATAGGCATGCAAATATTCCCCTTGGACACCCTTTATCCATTCTCTTGTGAAATCATAGCCCCCAAAATGTTATCATTCCTTTAACATCATCTCTAATGATATACTTGTGTTAATAATTTGAATGTAAAATTAACATAACTCAACACTCATCCATATTCATCAATAGAGGCTTGTAGTCCCAACAAAACTTGCTCAACATCCTATTTAACATATGCCTAATCACATTAGAAGTCATGGGGATTGAAATGGGGATGTTACATAACCAAATGAAATTAAATATTGAATTGATTACAATTGGAAAAAAAGCAAATCTCTCTCTCTCTCTCTCTCTCTCCATAGACAACACATTTGTATATTTATGGATTTATGCAAATACCGATTTATCCATTGACCATGACAAGCAATAAATTTAGGAGGACCTAACTCTCTCTAAATGGAAGTGCATGTGATATTTTAGATCAATAAAATATTGATTTATGATTAATTCCTAGGTCACTTCTAAGGTTATCTTTCCATTATCTTTTTATATTAAGAAGTTTGTGCCTCTTTGGATGAACAAAACAATAAGCAATGCCGCCTTGGCTAATACTACCCTCACTATCGCTACATGATAGTATAATATTAATATTAGTTGACATTATATCCAAAAGCATTAGACATGAAAATTTGTTTGATTATAATTTTTTCCTTAAGTGTACAAATTCAAACTGATCACTACACTATACAAAATAGCAACAAAAATGAATTTGAAGTGTTGACCTAATTCCAAAAAAGGGTTCTGAATAATAGTAATTTGATTGATTCTTATTATAATATATTTTCTACATTAAGAATTTTATCAAATGTCCACACATCTATCTTAACCCTAGATCTAAAAAGCAGTGAGAGGGATCAACTATCTTGAGGTGAAAACAATTTTTTAAGTGCAAAACATGAGGAATACTTTACACCTCAAGGGATCATGATCTCTCTCAGTTCTCCATATATCTAGGATTAAGATAGAGTTAGACTAGTATGATATGAAGAGAGGGAAATTCATACATTTATAGAGATTATAAACTTATGTAATGTGTAAATAGTTAAAAAGGGCATTAACATTTAACATGAACTCAATTTAAAAATTGTACAAAAACTTGATTTTACTTTGCTCAATTATAAAATTAATATAAATGCTGAATATATGTAGATAAGCTTATAAATTCTTTTACCAAATATTTCATGAATGATATTATGGTTGTTGAAGGACCACTATAAAATAAGGCATAATGTTATAAGGCACACATTATGCGAAAGAGAAATAAAACACGCACTATAAAATAGGGGACATATAAAATCCCTCAACTCTCACTTTACTATATTTTCTAATAAAAAACCAAAACAAACCAAACCAATAAAACTTCCCAATATTAACCTCTTATCACTTCCAAATACCTTCACTCTTCCCAACAAAATACATTTTTTTCATTTCTCCCACTCTGCACTACCCAAATAGATAAACATAAGCAAACGATGGTATCAATTGCAAAGCCATAACTCATATGGTTCGCAAAACCCTCGAATGGATTCAAAATTTATAAAAAAAATTCCAACGAACTGATGCTTTGCGAAAAGTAAACCTCCATTCCTAGTGAAATCTTATTAAAAAATTAATAGTGCGAGCGTAATGTAATTTTGGATGTTAGAGGAGTGGCAAGAAAGGCAAGGATGGGCGACACTTGGAAAGACCCTACCATTGCTGGTGATACATGGAGGGTTCGGATTCCAAATGTCCCTCCGAAACGAGATGTCGAATGAAGGACCTTGCTTATGAAATTAAAACGGATTTTTTAATTACCTTAGAATTTTTTATTACATTGATATTATATATATGGTTTATTAAGTTGGTGATTTTTGAGATGATGGTAGGTTTATTTTTTATTCGAAAAACAGATATTCAGGGTTATTTAAGTGGTTAAAATTATTCATTAATTTTATTTAGGTCACACTTGAGTTTTGCTACAAAGTTTAAATGGTCAAAATTTCACCAGAATCACACCAACCATTAACATGACTAAATTTTTGTGCACGAAAATTCTAATTGTAACCTTTACATCACAGAATGCCTTAACAATACACCCCATCTCCATATATTCTACTCCTTAATAATATATTATTTTAATTAAATTTATAAAATAAATTCAATATTTTGAAAAATAAAAATATAAATTAATTATTAACATTATTTTTTAAATGGTTAATTTTTTTTAAAATCAACGGTAACTTTATTTAAACACGTCGTTAAAATACAGCCCTTTATTTTAACATCTTCTGGATTTTAGCGACGTCATCTGTATGACGAGAAACTTTGTGCGTTGTACCCATTGTGTTTTAGTGATGTCATCTATATGACGAGAAAATTTTTACGTTGTACCCATTGTGTTCTCAGAAAATTTGTAAGTTGTACCCATTGTGTTCTCAGAATGACGTTTCAATTATTAAAACGGGTAGTCTAACAACCACAGGAGTTGCTAGGAAAGTTTTGGAAATTCCAATTATATTTAGAGAAAATCTGGTAAGGTTTTTTGTAAATCCAAGTTATAGCTGTTAAACTTCAAAATTTTAAGTGTTCCACAGTTCCAGACATTTTTGATGGTGCTGAATCCATTTCCACATTCAAACACTATCTCTACAAAGTTTTTTGAAATTTTTTTACCCAAATTCCTACCACTTTTAGCCATCCAAACAATTCCTCCACATCTTTACACGACTCCTTAAGATACCCTGGGCTACAAAAGGACCCCAAGTGTCACGCCCCCAACTCTTTTTTCTTAAGTTGAGCGGGTGCGGCACCGCCTAAACAACTCACCGATTCCATGGTTAAGTTATTTTACGAACTACGCCTTCACTTTCATAAAAACTTCACTTATAAATTATAATGTGCGGAATCCATTATAATGCATGATAAACGAAACCAAGAACAAGAACAATGTACAAGAATGATCTTTTATTATATATCAGAATTTTACAATGACCAAGAGTAAACTCAATCGACGTTTACAACAAGGCGGGCGCCCGACGTGCAAGAGCGCACGGCGGTCTGCCCACGCCTTCACCCAATATACAACACTTCGTCGTTTGCCCGAACGATGGGTGCGCCCGTGCCCATCGTGCACGCCCAACCAAACCTCAATCCAACTGCCCGGTGCTTCGGCGTTTACCTCCAACCATGGACGGGCGGGTCGCCCGCGCCCTCGCCCGTTCGTTCACCCGACGGGCGGGCGAGCGTTCACCCGCGCCCGCGTTCAGTGCTACCCGGCGCTGCCGTTTACACCGACCCATCGCACTGCTAAACGATCGCTACCCGACTCGGCGGGCGCATCCCTTGGTGCGACCTGCGGCTCACTCGTACTTCTCTTCGCACTTAGATGTGCGCTACTTGCGATGTGAGTGTTGATCGTTCGATGATCCTTTGCCATGTTTCGTTCGCTTGTTTATACGCGTTGTGGGAGGTGGCTGCCATCCGGCCGACCTCCACAACCGCCCAACCTTCACGTCCATTCACCGTTGTTTTGCGTTCAACACATGGTCGGCCCGCCCATGGTGCGGGACCACCCCACCAACGCGCCCAACAACGCTACCACGCTTCGGTCGGCTCACCCAACGAGTTTGCCATGACTCGTCGTATAAACATGTGATGCTCCCTCATAACCGCGCGCTCATCCACCGCGCCTCCGTATGTTGGAGCGCTCACCATACTTAGTCGCATTCCTCACCGTGTGAGAGGCGCGCGCCCGGGCGGTAGCGCTGAGGCATTACATCCTCCCCCACTAGAAATCATTTTCGCCCTCGACAATCCTACACATCTAAGTACTCTCCGCTCAAATCTCGCAATCTTCCTCTTCCATCTCTAAAGTGAGTCCTCTGATTCCCAACTCTCCTCTTCCGGTGCTCCCTTCCATCTGACAAGGTACTCCCGTTTCTGGTGGCAACCAATCCCTGTAGTCCGATAACTCAGTATCTTCTCCAACTCCAAGCCTGGTTTGTCCACTATCCCGGCTGGTCCTCTCGGCGGTTCAGTTGTCTCTGGATGGTCTGAATCAAGCCTGCATCTCTTTAACTGACTCACATGAAAAACTGGATGTTTCATGTGCATATGGTACGGAAGCTCCAGCTCGTAAGCAACCTCCCCCCACTCGCTTCTTCACACGAAATGGTCCCTTATACTTCCGTGTCAGTTTGGCAGCCGTCCCCTTGACTGGCTGAAACTGCTCTCCGGTAATCCTGAGAAACACCATATCTCCCACACTGAACTGTACATCCCGTCTTCCCCTATCAGCATACTTCTTCATTCTCCTTGCAGCATCGTGCAAGCGCAACCGTGCCAACTCCAAGGTCTCCTCCCAAGCCTTCACGAACCTCTTCGCATGAGGACTCCTCATACGACCTGTGGTCTCAACGATGTGCGGTGCAACTGGCATCTGCCCATTCACCAACTCAAATGGACTGTACCCCGTCGCAGAACTCTTTTGAATATTGTAGCTAAACTGAGCAATATCCAAGAGTTCAGGCCAATTCTTCTGATCAGCCGTGACATAATGTCTCAAGTAGTCCTCCAGCAATGCGTTGATACGCTCGGTCTGCCCATCTGTCTGCGGATGGTAACTCGAACTCATCAACAACTCTATCCCAACTAACTTGAACAATGTCGTCCAAAATCTCCCTGTGAATCGTGGATCTCTATCCAACACGATACTCAACGGCATCCCCCAATACTTCACCATGTTCTTAAAGAACAATTCGGCAGTACGCTCAGCTCCACAAGGTATCTTTGTCGGAACAAAGGCAGCATACTTGGAAAAACGATCAACAACGACTATGATCCCATTATACCCCTGCACTTGCGGTAACTGAACAATGAAGTCCATTGAGACACTCATCCATGGCCTCTCTGGAATAGGTAAAGGCTGCAACAGTCCTCCTTGCCTCTGTGTATCTGATTTGTCCTATTGACAAATGATGCACGTATGTACATACTCCTCCATCTCCTCCCGCATCTTCTCTCAAAAGAACCCTCTCTCCAACAATGCCAAAGAACGACGCTGCCTTGGGTGGCCAGCCCATGGAGAATCGTGGCACTCCTTCAAGAGGTGCCTCCTAAGACCAGATGTCTTTGGAACATAGAGTCAGCTCCCAAAGAACAAGTAACCGTCTCGTAGAAAGAACCTGCGTGTCTTTCCCTCCTTTATCTGCTTCAATATATTCTGCGCTAAAGTATCGGTCTCCACACTTTCCTTCAATTTGTTTTTCATCTCTTCCGACATCTAAATCCGACTTCTACTCCTTGCTACCCGGTCTTCTCCCTCCAATGGTGCAAGCTGTCCCTTTCTACTAAGGGCATCTGCTAACGCATTGTGTCTACCCTGTCTATACTCAATAGACATGTCGAACTTGCCAAGAAGTCCTGCCAACGAGCTTGCTTCGCAGAAAGCTTCGGTTGTGATGCAAAATAACTAGCTGCAACGTTGTCAGTCTTGACAACAAAAGGCTTCCCAATCAAATAGTGCCTCCATATGTGAAGACAATGGATGATCACAATCATCTCCTTCTCATGAACCGGATACCTCTGTTCTCTATCTTGCAACTTTCGACTCTCATAGGCCACCGGATGCCCATCCTACATAAGAACTCCTCCTATGGCAAAATCTGAAGCATCTGTGTGCACCTCGAACGGTCTCCCGAAGTCAGGCAACTTCAGTATCGGTGTTGTAACCATCCTTCTCTTCAACTCATCAAATGCCTTTTGACATTTCTCCATCCAACACCACTTCTTGTCCTTTTTTAGTAGGTCTGTCAGTGCCGATGTTACCTTGGAGTAACCTT
>APFE030300910.1:9203-60128 GCA_000404065.3 Pinus taeda | reverse complement strand
CAAGTCCAGCTTGGAAAACACTCGGGCTTTCGCAAGCTTGTCAAAGCAATCAGCAGCCAATGGCAAAGGATACATGTTTCTCACAGTCTGCTTGTTCAATGCACGGTAGTCACAGCACATCCGTAGCTCATTGCTATCCTTCTTTCGTTGGAATAATACTGGAGCTCCATATGGGGACCTTGAAGGTCTAATGAAACCTGCATCAGCTAACTCCTTTAGCTGCCATTTCAATTCCTCCAACTCAGGCCCTGATAAACGATAAGGTGCTTTAGCCGGGGGTTCTTTCCCTGGTTCAAGCTTAATGCTATGGTCCACCGCACGCCTTGGTGGAAGCTTCTTTGGTAGCTCATCAGGCATCAAATCTGCATACTCGACAAGCACATCAGAAATCTCAGCTGAAATAGGCGTCCCCACTTCATCACCTTCGATTCCCTTGAACATCACCGCATATGTCTCCATATCTGATTCCTTCATAGCCCTTTCCAAACTCAGTGCAGAAACACGCTGCACCTTAACTTCCCTCCTTTGCCTATGAGTGGGCAAAGTCCAAGTTCGTGTCTGTCCAATCAGCACCATCTCATCACAGAAGGGGACAACAATAACCTTGTTGCCCTTCAAGAAATCTTGTCCAAGTATTACATCGAAGTCGTTCATCTCCATCATCGTGAAGTCCAACTGACCCGTCCAGTCTCCTATCTGTACCGGCACTTCGTGTGCCAAACCCGTCACCTTAGCCTTAGAGGTCACTGCCTTGACCTCCATGTTCGATGGAAGGATCGTCAGTCCGACATCTCTAGCCAACCGTGTCGTCATAAAGTTATGGGTGGCCCCTGTGTCCACAAGAGCTTGAGTGGTCTTCCCACAGACCATCAAGTCTACGAAACCCAGACTGTTCATCCATGATTTCTCCATAACCTGTCCTTGCATACATTTCCGTTCTCTTCGCTTATCATCAAGCCTCTTCAACCCTGAGTCAGCTCTGATACCACCTGTCACGCCCCCAACTCTTTTTTTCTTAAGTTGAGCGGGTGCGGTACCGCCTAAACAACTCACCGATTCCATGGTTAAGTTATTTTACGAACTACGCCTTCACTTTCATAAAAACTTCACTTATAAATTATAATGTGCGGAATCCATTATAACGCATGATAAACGAAACCAAGAACAAGAACAATGTACAAGAATGATCTTTTATTATATATCAGAATTTTATAATGACCGGGAGTAAACTCAACCGGCGTTTACAACAAGGCGGGTGCCCGCCCGTGCAAGAGCGCACGGCGGTGTGCCCTCGCCTTCACCCAATATACAACACTTCGTCGTTTGCCCGAACGATGGGCGCGCCCGTGCCCACCGTGCACGCCCAACTGAACCACAATCCAACTGCCCGGTGCTTCGGCGTTTACCTCCAACCGTGGACGAGCGAGTCGCCCGCGCCCTCGCCCGTTCGTTCACCCGACGAGCGGGCGAGCGTTCACCCGCGCCCGCGTTCAGTCCTACCCGGCGCTGCTGTTTACACCGACCTGTCGCACTGCTAAACGATCGCTGCCCGACTCGGCGGCCGCATCCCTTGGTGCGACCTGCGGCTCACTCACACTTCTCTTCGCACTTAGATGTGCGCTACTTGCGATGTGAGTGTTGATCGTTCGATGATCCTTTGCCATGTTTCGTTCGCTTGTTTATACGCGTTGTGGGAGGTGGCTACCATCCGGCCGACCTCCACAACCGCCCAACCTTCGCGTCCATTCACCGTTGTTTTGCGTTCAACACATGGTCGGCCCGCCCATGGTGCGGGACCGCCCCACCAACGCGCCTGACAATGCTACCACGCTTCGGTCGGCTCGCCCAACGAGTTTGCCATGACTCGTCGTATAAACATGTGATGCTCCCTCATAACCGCGCGCTCATCCACCGCGCCTCCGTATGTTGGAGCACTCACCATACTTAGTCGCATTTCTCACCGTGTGAGAGGCGCGCGCCCGAGCCGCAGCGCTGAGGCGTTACACCAAGGATGTGGTAAAATTGTTAGGTTAATATACAAAGGTTTACCTTTTTTGGAAAAGGACCATTGTGTTTTAATTTAAAAATAATTGATAAATATTTTATTTTTTCACAGTTTTAGCGACGTCATCTATATGACGAGAAACTTTGTGCGTTGTACCCATTGCGTTTTAGCGACGTCATCTATATGACGAGAAAATTTGTACGTTGTACCCATTGTGTTCTCAGAATGACGTCTCAATTCTTAAAAAACCCTCGTCTACAAAAAGACTCAAAGGATGTGGTAAAATTGTTAGGTTAAGACACGAAGGTTTACCTTTTCTGGAAAAGGACAGATGTGTTTTGATTTAAAAATAATTAATAAAATTTTATTTTTATAGAGTTTCGATTAATCTTTTCTGAATAGTCTCCCACAATACGTTTTTCCATATATGTATATTTTTAAGATGTATATTATTTAATGTTATGTTGATACTTTTCATTCTACATTTATTAAAATAATTTGATTTAAATATAAATATAAATCCCAACATACTTCACTCTGTCCAAGTACACTGTCACTCAATTCTGCATAGCGCAAGAATCTTTAAAGTTGAGTCAGATACGTGGGTCCTCGATGCCCACCACAATCGACAACTTAAACGCTGCAGCTGCTTCCCCGATCCTTCTGGAACCACTGACTTCGAACTTGCACTACAATTTCCAGGAACTTGCAGCTGCTTCCCCAATCCTTCTGGAACACTGACTTCGAACTTGCACTACAATTTCCGGGAACTTGCACCACCAGTAATGTTGAGCCACTTATTTATTTCGCTCATTGAAGAAGCCACTGTGTCCTCATCGAAAGACTTTCGGAACGCAGAAAAAGATCATTGGAGGTCCGCTAGTTTAATTTTATCTTGTCGGATACTACCAGAGTCAGGTCGGTATTCTCCAATCGGCTATCGAAATGAAGGTATATTTATATCAATTAGTCAGACTCTTGCAGATTCGTGTTTGGGTTAATGGTTTGAAAGATTTTATATCAAATTCATGGTTAACCATAATTTGGATTTGCAGAAAATAGTATTGAAATCGACTATGGAAGATGAGAGAAGCAAGAGAAGAGCCATGAAGGCCGTTGCAGAAACCGGAGGCACGAATCTCCATTACTGCTTCCGCCACAATATTTTATTACCATTTACAACATATTTAGATATATGATTTACGCTTACTAATGTTGCCCATGCTCTGTTTCAGTGGTCTCCATTCAAGTGGACACGAAAGAGGGAAAGATAAGTGTGGTTGGAGAAGCAGATCCTGTGTGGCTCGCAACAAAGCTGAGGAAAATAGGGTTCAGAGCAGAGTTAGTAAGCGTGGGTCCTGCCAAAGAAGAAAAGAAGGAAGACAAAAAGAGCTGATAATTTGTTAACAGCTTCAAGCTCAATCGTATGTTTTATACAATTCTCATGGCCGGAGTCTCGTACGGCCCTTTCATTTTATTATGAGAGTAGCGTTTTAAAGGTGTGTTTAGGATATTTTTTTTGGGTTGGCTTTAGATATTTCTAAGCGCCACCGAGATTTCCATTAAAAAGGTGTATACAAATATTTTCATTTTGTGAAAATCAAATCGGAATTTGGCATTTCAGTGATCTGTCCTCTGAGATTGTTTCGTTCAAATTTCTTAGACTAATTCCTGACATATTAATAAGTATGCTAAAGTTGAATTAGGCACTGGTAAAATCCCACCACCTAATCAAATTTGCATTATACAGCTTCGCTGGATGTATCAAATCAGGCAACGCACAGTCAAAAGGGCCCACCAAATAAACTATATCGTACGCCTTGCAGCGAAGCGTAGCCTTTTTTATTCATTGATGTTTCAGTATGTCAGCTGGTAAACATAAATATTCGTGTTTCGTTATAATGGGCATGAATGAATAACATACAGCTTTTAACGGCCTGGTGTGATATAAATATTGAGAAATGTGATCACTGCCCATAATCATATTAATTGGGTTTTATTGGATCTTGAAAGAAAATATAGAATCGGAAATTTTGATTCTTGCGGAAAGGATTATGGTAGATATGTTGCTGAGCAAATAGCATGCACGAAATTCATGTAACACTTGTTGGATTGAGCAAAATCGGCACATCACATCCATATTAAGCTTTCCTAATCAATCAACTTTGATTTAAAATTGTAGAAGTTGAAAACCATTCAACATTTTTAAAATACGGCCATCGTTATCTGCGACATTTAGGAAAACACATTTACAAAACAACCTTTCTTGTAATCATCGTACAAGACACGCGTCAAATCTAAAAACAGAGATCCATTCCTCGTACGGCACACTTATCGAATCTCAAAAGTAAAGATGCGTTACCGACTCATGAATGCGTGGAGTGTCAGCACCCATTATTAGATTAGGACTTTTTGAAAGCTTTTCTGGTGGGTTTTTCCAGTCAAAATCCTGTAGCAATTTATTGAATCTCATGTTTGATACCTAGTTTCTGCACAATCAAAGTGTCCCAAGGGTTTTTCATGGTGCTGAATCCAAATATGCAGTTAAAAAACCATTTTAACTGCAACAAATCATGATTTAACCTCAATTTCTTCCGCCGGATTCCGTCACCGGAATCTCCAAAAAGTCGCATTATAGACAACTCCATTAACAAATGGTTCTTATGGGCAAGAGCTAACCAGTATATTATTGGGCATTAAATGCCCGGCTATATGCGTTCCTGATAGCTGTTTAGATAATAAAAAATAATAACACGTGTGCTAAACAGCTATGGAAGACCCATATAGCAACAGCTAACACATGTAACCGAGCATTTAATATCCAATAGCAAACTTGTTAGCTCTTGCCATTCTTATTTACCTCACTTAACATACAGATGTTTCCACTTCCTATGTACCTAGCTGCGATGAATAACTCCTCAATACAAATGTTTCCACTCTGATTGCAAGTGGCTTCGTTTCTATTCGGACTGAGCATTTTAACTCCATTGTCGAGACATTAAACTAGTAAACCGCCTTTTTATTTTGTAATACAAAATATTATATTACAATTTAGTACTTATTTAAATTTGTAATTAAAAATTCCATGATGTTATAACCCATTAATATTTACTCCATAAACTGTGACGGAATTAATTCACACCCTTATTAAGAAATTTATTTTGATAAAATTGGTTATATAAAAAATAAAATACCATCACTACTTTTTAATGGTTATCTTATGCTTTTAACCAGCACAACCACATTTGATTATGTGGTAGGGAGTTAATTTAATATCTGTTTATATTATAAATTTAATATGATAAATTAAATATTAATATATCAAATCTAATATTAATATAAAAAACTTTAAGATTATAAAATTAAGGGGTCATAAACTCAAGGGATTATTAATATCATAAATCTAAGAGATTAAGAAATCAATAAGATTAATACTATAAACCTAAAATATCAATAAACTAATGAATTAATAAACCCAAGGAATAAATATTTAAAATCCAACGGAATAATAATAAACCAAAGGAATTAATATTAAAAAACCAAGAGATTATTAATATTACAAACCTAAAATATAAATAAACCCAACACATTAATATTAAAAACCCTTGAGATTAATATTAAAAACCTAAGAGATTAATAATATTACAAACCCAAGCATAAGTATTCATAGGGTTTAATATTATTCCCTTGGGTTTACAATATCAATCTCTTTGGCTTATTAATTTAAGGGTTCATATCCCTAGGGTTTAATATTATTCTCTTGGGTTTATAATCCTAATGGGACTAATATTATAAACATAAGGGATTAATATAAAGAACTCAAGAGATTAATATTATAAACCCTTGGGATTAATATTATAAACATAAGTGATTATTATATTATAAACCCAATGTATTTATGTTAAATGTAGGATTAATATTATAAACCATGCCATTAATATTATTCTCTAGGAATATGAACCTTTATGTTAATAAACCCAACAGATTGATATTATAAACCCAAGGCACTAATAAACCCAAGGGTTTGATACTAAAATTTCATAGGAATAGTATTAAACCCAAGGGATTAATATTGTAAGACGAAGGTATATAAACCCTAAGATAAATATTGTAATTCCTAAAACAAACATGGTTGATCATCATTGATTTTTATATTGAGACAATCTTTGTCACAATGTGACGTTGGACCATGGTTGACCATGACTCTACCATGGTTGATTTTCATATTGAGAAAATATTTGTCACAATGTGATGTTGGATAATGGTTGAATATGATTCTAAACCAAAGGGATTTATATTAAACCTTACTATTAATGTTATAAACGATGGTTGATATTCATATTGAGACAATATTTGTCACAATGTGGCGTTGGACCATGGTAGACCATAATTGACCATGGCCAACCATGTTTAACCAATGTTGACCATGATTGATTTCCATATTGAGAAAATATTTGTCACAAGCCGAAGGGATTAATATTATAAACTCATGGATATAAACCCTAAGATAAATATTATAAACACTAAGGTAAAAATTAAAACCTAACACTAATATTATAAACCTTGGGATTAATATTATAAAACTAAGGGATTAATAAACCCAAGACATTAATAACTAAAACCCAAGGAACTGTAAAATCAAAGGAATAACTTTGAACCCTAGCAATGATATTAAACCATAGGCATATAAACCCTAAGATTAATAAACCCAAGGGATTATTATTATAAACCTAATGGATTAAACCCTTGGGATTAATATTGTAAACATAAGTGATTATTAATATTATAAACCCAAAGGAATATAAACACAAGGGATTTATATTAATGGGATTAATATTATAAAACCTATCAATAACATTATACCCTTAGAATATTGTAACAACCGTGGTGAAAATTCCATGTAATAAAAGTTAATAAAGGCAAAATACGACCATGGTTAAGGGACACGTATTCCAAGTTGAAGGTTGGGCAAGGATATCCTAGTGGGCATCACTGGATGTGTGTTTTGGCTAAGGAAAATTGGCAAAGACATTAAAAAGAAAAAGGCATTTTTGACACATTTATTTATGAAAATAAAGGAAATTAGGAGAAAAAGGAGGTGAAAGGTCGCACGTTGCATGTGAGAAGGAAAATGAAGGAAAATAATGGAAAATAAAGAAAATAGAGGCCTCACTAATAAAAAGGCTTCTAAGGATCAGTTGGTAACCTTTTTTCAGTTCAAGTTTGGAGCTCTCTCATAATTCTCTCACTCTTGATCACTTAGAGTTTTCTTGGAGCACTCTAGCTTTGGATCAAGGAAGGAAAATCAAGCAAAGGAAAGGAAGGAAAGAAATGATCAAGGAAAGGAAAGCAGGATCAAGTAGCTTCAGCAGGAATATTTGTAGGTAACCTTTTGCACGTGTGATTTCCTAGCTAGTTTGGACATGCATGACTTTGCATATTGGTGTATGATTCTCTTACTGTCGATGGAATGGTTTTGTCGGGTTATGACAATGGTTTTCAACCTATCATTTCCTTTTTTTGGATACCATGGTATGTTGGGATGTTTATCTCAATTTTGAGCTTTGGTTTGCAAGATCGATTTTGGAATCTGGGGCGGAGGTGGTCTCAATTTTCATTCCCAAAGGCCTAGGAATCCCTTGACCTATTTTGGTAGGATAAATGGTAAAGCCTGAGGGAGAAGTCTCGGTTTAGGGCCTAGTGATCCAAGTTTGGATTGCGGTAAATCCCAAGAGACTAGTCTCAGTTTAGGGCATAATGATATGGGGTTGGATTGTGGTAAAGACTGAGAGACAAGGAGATGGAAAATTCATCAAGGATAGTGATGGATTTCGAATGGAATTCCAGGTTCAGTTCGATTATGATTGGAGCACTGGTTTTGGTGTGATCACGGTTTGGTGAGGGTGGAGGTTGTTTAACCTCTGGATTCCCTTGGTTGTTCTTGGATTTGCTGCTCTATGAGATCCCACATTCATGCTTGGAATATGGGACAGGGGTGACTGGCTGAAAGAGAGATTTATTTTAGAAATGTCTATGGTTGGGTGGTACGTGGAAGTCTCAAACCTCGTCAGCTTCGCCTATGATTAATACAATCTAATTTATCTTACTCTTTCATTGGTTTATATGTGGATTTAATGGCTGTCATATCTTTGATATTTATACGGTTCTATGTTGGTTAAAACCATGGTTAAATGACTAGTTCATGTCAAGGTTATTTCATGTATTTTCTTGTAATTGTTAAATGGATGGATGCAAGACCTAATTGAAGATATAATAGTTCAATGGAGAAGGGAGTGATTCTTCTGGTTATGTTTCATAAGTTCTTTCAATCATTTATGCTCTATCTTGTATCCTAGACCTGTAGGTTGCATTGATGCCAAGTGTTGATGCCCTACATATTGTTGCTATTGTGACATGATAATTAAGAAGGTACCAGATATGAGCATGATGATCTGTTTTTGATCTACGGAGAGAAAGACTGATCGAGAACACTTAGTCAGCTCTTCCCCCCTGTCTGAGCTCTCAGGGTGAGGAATTAAGATGGAGGGCTCTTGGGGTTGAGGGGTGTCTAGAAAATAGACTCATATATTATTCTCCCCTATCTGTCACCCATAGCGTGTGTGTGATCTTTGTATGTTTTGACAAGTCCAGTATCTCCCCCTCTCTTAATCTATGCATATTATACCCAGTTGGTATCATACCCACAAGCTGCGATTTTTGGGATTGCCCCTCTCCTTATGACCAACGGGTTGAGGAGGCTTGGGGGCGTGTGATCCTTACCTTTGGTACGTCGTGTATCTCACCCAAGCTCAGATTATGATGTAGGTGTTCTATAACATGACTTTTGAAGGCCATTGCTGGGAAGATTGGTGAAAAATAGGATAGATGTGATCCTTACCTCATATAGAAGGTTGTATCTCACCCATTTATTGCATCATGGGATGGTTGTGTTCCTTGCTTGGTAAGTGGTATCTCGCTTATTGCTTTACATGGGGTCAGAGTGTCCCATAGGACCTTCCTCATTACCATTTCAAGTTGAGATTGTGCTCCTTGATGTGTTTTCAGGTTGAGATGTGTTCCTTGATATTGTTCCATATTGTTCTAGCCTCTTCTATGTTGATGCAAATTGTAGATTTGGCTCCCCATTGACGTTTCCTGGGTGGTAGCATTAAGATCCCCATTGATTGTGATTTTAGGTTGTAATAGTGGCTCCTCAATGAATAAAGAGTGGTAGCTTAGTGATCTAGATTGGATCATTATATTGTTTGTCATCCATCTCGATGCATTCAGAGTGGAAAAAGTGGAGGAATTAGCTCATGGCACTGTTTTTAGTGGCGGCACTCAGTTTGGAAAAACGAGGCCTGAAACCTTATAAGAGCATTTTAAGGCATCAAATGACATTTTTTAGCGATAAAAATTTTACTCTCTAGTGCCACACATTTTCATGCTATTCTACACACAAATATATTTACAACGGTGTAAGAAACACGTCAATCAGAGTCTATATGCAAACGTTATGCCACTCAGAAGTTGACCTTCCTATTTTCACACATAAAGTTTAGGAGGATGCTACATTATCCCCCATTATTAATGGAAAAAGAGTCTAGCCACATGATTATGATGTAAAATTCTCTAGAAGATTCTATATTATAACTCTAGTTAAGAGTTGATGCAGTCAAACTTAACCACTAGAAATTTATCAGGTTATGTTATAACCGGGCCACTAGGAGGAAGAGGCATTCCATTCTTCCGAGAGTATTTTATTCCATAGTTGAGAAAATATAGCCATAAGAGATATGAGGTAGAGCATGCAAAGAGGATCTATGCATTGTAGCAACCCACAGTCCACATGCATTACTTTTTGTATCTGTAGTTTTTATTTTCCAGACAGAGAAAGAGAGCGAAGCGACCTCATCTTCCAATTGGGTTTTCTTTCGAAAGGTTTTCCTTCAGAATATCATGTGTCTTATGTGTGTGTGTGTGAGCTTATTCTGTCGTTATCTACTTTTCTGCATAATTTCCATTTGCATGCATGCACTAATTACAGTTAAATTACATATCTAGAAATTTAATAAAATTGTAATAGTGTAAAATTTCAGAATTTAAATATGTTGTTATCATATCTATCATGAGGAAATGTCCAGTGGAATATCCACAATAGTTCACGGATCACTTAGGCACCCCTCCAATATAAAATTATTCTTCTTTTAGATATGAGAATGCTTAGCACATGAGAAGGGACAATCAAGAGACAAGAAGAGATGAGGAGGGATTAGTAGTGATGACGTTTGATGACGAGGTACTTGAGATTGGATATGATTTGATGATAGGACTCTTACGATGATTATATGATGCAGTTGGAATTTATCCTAGCTGAAAGTGGGTGTTAATTTTGTATTTCAATGACAAATTCCAACCATCGGAGGAGATTTCTCTTTTCGAGAGGACCAATTTTGACTATTGAATTACTAAATTTGGACAAGGGAAAGTGTAACATTTGCATATTTGATCAGGTTGGCCCTAAAGAAAATTGGACATTGTTGGAAGGCTATAAATACAAGTGACTTCAACCTCATTTGGACATCATCATGGAGAATTCTTCTACTCTCTTCTTCAGTTTGGCTCGCCCAAGTGTGAGGAAAGTTCATAGAGAATGGTTGGCACAACTCCGAAATTGCAGGGTCTGAAGCTTGCATCTTTGTTTTTAGGGTTTTGGGTCTCAGCAGCAAGCATGTTATGCATAATTTTTTATTGTAATCACAGGCATGTCATGGAGAAATTTCGACTGAAGTCTTTCAGCTGCATGCATGACGCACCTTCCCTACGACTGGGACCTAAAGGTTAAATTTTCAGTTCAGCAAAGCTTTTGCTTGTTGACCGCAGAGTTCAATACTTGACTATAAATAGTGACGATTGATTACAAGTTCCTAAATAAGGGTTTGGGATTATTGGCATTGTTGGATTCATAGCATGGATATTGTCTAGTTGATTTTGTTGGATAGGTCTATGATGAAAGATATGAAGCATTGTACTCTTTCTTTGCATAATCATCCAATAATAATCTAATAAGAAGAAGAATTTGAAATGGTTTTCCCCATAGTTGGTTTTTCCCTGGTCTCCATCCAATCCTGGTGTCTTATTGTGTGAATGTTTTTCCTCTATTATTCCTTTATTTTCCACTCCATTGATGATGATGTTGTTCTTTCTATATAATTGCATATGTTGCTGAGTAATGTTGTGAATTTGAATAATGCCATGATCCTATGGGTGAATTTAATATTTTTATTTTCAAAGGAAGAAATTGTGCCTACAATAGCTCTCAGACATACTAGTCCTTCCCAAGATTGGACCACTTGACCTGTGGGGATCAAACCTCCCCATCTAAACATTGGGCCACATCCTTGGGATATATGGGGTGGATTTAATATGCAAATGTTGAAAATTATCAAAGAAAAGAACAATATAGCCACAGTTGTTCTCACAACATCCTACCCACAAGCTCTTGTGTGATTTATCAACAAAAATTCACTCCCAAGAATTCCATCCTAGTTCTTAGTGCAAATATAACTCTTCCAAGCTATTTTCCATAACTAGTATGGTTGGTGCCCTTTCTCAACACCTAACTCTCCTCTTGATGTCCAAAAATATACTTCTAAAAAATCCCCTCTCTCCTACTTGAATTTTCTTTACTTTCAATCAGGCATTGAATCTCACATTTCCGAACTAGTGTTTGTACATGGCCCATGCTTTCATAGATTCACGAGATGACATTAACTACCAACATCTTGCATTGGTTTAATGATTGGAATTCAATAAGTCAAATGAATATTAGATGGTGTAATGATAAATCAACTTAGGCATGCAAATATTCCCCTTGGACACACTTTAGCCCTTCTCTTTTGAAATCATATCCCCCAAATGTTACCATTACTTTAATATCATCGCTAATGATATACTTGTATTAATATTTTGAATGTAAATTAACATAGCTCAACACTCATCCATATTCATGAATAGTGGCTCTTTAGTCCCAACAAAACTTTCTCACCATCCTATTTAACATATGCCAAATCATATTAGAACTCATTGGGATTAAAATAGGGATGTTACATAACCAAATGAAATTAAATATTGAATTGATTAAAATTGGAAAAGAAACCAATCTCTCTCTCTCTCTCTCTCTCTCTCTCTCGCTTTCTCTCCATAGATGACACATTTGTATTGTTATCAGTTGATATGATAGGTTGTGTTGTGTCAAACTCCAACCAAGTGTAGCTATTTCAACCCACTTGTAGCTAGAAGCTAGCCCTTCTAGCATGAGAGGGCTCTCTAAAAGAAAACCATATGATGTTCTAGATAAAACTCAATTACAAATGGCTAACTCTAATTTTTTCTATGATTCTTGGAGGTGAAAGGAAGTGTAATAATCACCACCATTAGGCAATTCAAAGAAAAGTCAATTTACAAATGAAAATTGTTTTGTGGAAGCTGAGGGATTTTTTCTTGACTAATGTGAAATAAACATTTACAGTTAATCACAACAAATTTGAAGGAAGTTGGAGAAATATTACATTGAATTCCAAGTAATCAAACAAGCTAAGAAAACTTATAATAACATATAAACATGAAGGGATGAAACTAAAACTAAAAATCAATCTCAGGTTAAAAACAGAGTATTGCTTCAACTATGCTTCTTATTAACTGGAAAAAATATATAAAAGTGGTCTTTTTCACACTCTCAATCCTTTACAGAATAAAAAAATTAGAAATATATAGAAAAACATCTTCATCTACCAAATTACAAAATATGCCACTTGGGGCTAGATTAAATCATCATGCTAAGAGAGATACTCCTATTTGACTTACAAAACATATTTGAGATTTCTTAGGGATTTTTTGTTTTAATACAATTTGAATTCAAATAAGATTATATCTATTAATGAGCCCATAAATATTCTGTTGTTGAACCTTATCAAATCCAAGAATATGTTGAGTGTGCTAGATTGTTGATGTGATCTTGTCATGTGGATGTGCTGACCTAGTTGATTTTGCTGACTTGGACCTCCACCAAGTCGAATTTCAAAATTTTTGCAACAAATCTGGCTAGGAAAAATTCTGTAAAATAGGCTTCAAATATAAGTGTATATCTTCCAAAACCTGATATATGTGTAAGAACTGAGAGAGGCTTTGGTAGATGATCTCGTGCTGAACAAAAACCTCCTTCATATTTCAAAAATTCCTTTCCATTTGGTCAGAAAGGGAGCTTAACATTGACTACTAAAACAGTAATTTCAAGAATTTCTGTAACAAATTTTGGTAGCAAGTTACAAAAACATCCCTCTCGTACTTTTCTCATTTTTCTATAAGACCTTAAATCTACTCTTATGCATTTTATCTAAATACATAGTATCATAACTGCTTTAACTAAAACTTTTCCTTGCATTTTCCTCAATGATAAGCATTTTCCTTCTTATCACTCCTTATAACTTATTTAACCATGTATATTGCTGAAACTATTAGTTTAGCGTAGTATAGGCAAAAAAGTGAGGAATTTACAATAAATAACACGTGCTTGTTATTTTAGCTATGAACCCAAGATTTATTTTTGAGATTTCAACTTTTATCATCTCTATTTGAGTTTCCAACGCTTTGACTCACCTCTGCAACATATTTATGTCTCCCTACAGACAACTATTTCTTTTGTACATTTATTTTCCTTTTAAGAAATTTTAACAACATTACTAATTTGACAAATTAACTCCAAACTATCTAAAGGTTATCAAAGATAATAGTGGCTCCAATGGGGACATTTTCCTCCATGTGGGGTAGCAAAGAACAAGCAGCTCCAGTGTCTGACCATTGGGTTGATCCCGATTTGAAGACTACATTCAAACCCACTCACCAAACTGAAAAGAAAACTGCAAACCAACTCGAAACCAATTACTACTGCTGCAATGTGATATCAAACTGTTGTACAAATTGAAACTGACAACTGCAAAATATAGCCTAAAGCTAAAGGAAATGCTTTCCCAACAAGCTTATTTAGGTACCAATGACCCTAATCTAACATATGAAAATCCACCTACTTAATTAAAGCAATATGAAACCTCCAGTATAACTAGTCAAAGAGCTTATCCAACACATGTGCTACTTGAATGTTCTTAAGTGGACCATCAATTGGAAACTTAGAATAAAAACTGAATCCATAACCTAAACTTATAAAACAAACAAACTCCACCTTTACTGATGACTGGAATAGAATTACCAAATGATCTTGACAATCATGGAAAATCACCTCTTCTTGATGAGTAAAACCATGAGGGTTGAATTCATTCATAACTAATTGATTCTTTTGTCCTATGTCTTCAATTCCAAGAACATCATCAAATAAAAAGGTAACAATATATTTGTCTTCCCTTCCATGTAAATCAACAAAAACATCCATACACTCTTGAACATCTTCAAACATGATGTCCATATTGTGTGCATCAAAACTAATATTTTGCTTATAAAACAATTCCGATTTAACCTTTGGTAATTTTTCTTGATGACTGTCATCTTGATTCTGAATACTAACAACTCCTATACAAACAACTTTATGCATATCATCCACGTAATTTTGATGATCCTCAAATAGAATAGGTAAAACATGTATATTCAACTCTTCATGTAACTCAGGTTTACCTAAAAGTGAACTTTCATGCACTTTAACTGGGAAAACATCATTATGATTTTCAACGAAAAAATGTTCTTGTCGAGGTAGACAACTTTCATCACATGTTACCTCGCTACTAAGAATTTTCATGTATGTATTTTCAACAACCTGATCTTGAGAAGTTTCGGCTTGACATAAAATCTCAGAAAAGGAATGTGTTGAAAAATAATTTGAATGATTTGGCTCATACCTTTGATTGCATATAGATTGACAAGGATGAAAATTCTCATAAATTTCATGTAATATGACTTGACTGTCAAATTGTTGATCCGTTTCATCTTCAACTAAAGAAGAGACATCTGCTTGTTGGAAAACTTCTTGATCATCATGAAAACTAGCTTGACAAGAAACATAAAGTGCCTCTGACATCTCCTCATCATCCCTACATTCTACATCATCATCAATACTTTCAAGATATTGAATAAAACCCTTACAAAAATTACAACAGTCTTGAAACAGTGGTAAGGAAAGATGAGATTTCCCATAATTTCCAAAGAATATTCTATGGAAATCTTTAAGATAAGACAAGCTTCCTAATTGCAACCCTTCATACCATACTCTAGCTTTGTCTTCTAGGGTAGCCATAAACATATTCATGAAACAATCCTCAGGAAACTCAAACCTCAGTCTACATACATGCATGTGAAATCTAATCGAATGCAGAACAACATCATCTTTCATTTCATCTTTGAACATGGGAAGATGGGTTAACCAATCAACACGAGGCATAGGATTTGGAAAACCATAGATATGAGATCGATCCATAGGAGCATACTTGACATTTCTTCTTGCAGTAGAACTCATCTTGGAACTTCTTCAAGCAATTGATCTTCAAGCAGTTGAGTAACTATGAAGCTTTGATCTTTTGGATCTTTTAAGATTGGAGTCACCAAGGTAATATCACAACCTTCAGAAAACTTTGGTTTCCTGTTACCCTTAGGAATCAGAATGAAGACACTCAAAGAAAATATGGGAAAAGGAGCTTTTCATCTCCCGAAAGATGCAACAAAAATGTTATCACTTGATATGATAGGCTGGTCTGCATCAAACTCTAACCAAGAGTAACTATTTCAAACCACTTGTAGTTATAAGTTAGCCCTTCTAGCATGAGAGGGCTCTCTCAAAGAAAAGAGTATGATGTTCTAGATAAAACTCAATTACAGATGGTTAACTCTAGATTTTTATGTGATTCTTCCAGGCGAAAGAAAGTGTAATAATCAACACCATTGAGTATGGAGTCAATGAAAACTCAATTTACAAATGAACATTGTTTTGTGGAAGTTCAGGCATTTTTGGCTTAACTAATGTGAAATAAACATTTACAATTAATCACAACAAATTTGAAGGAAGTTGGAGCAATATTACATTGAATTCCAAGTAATCAAACAAACTATGAAAACTTATAATAACATAAAAACATGAAGGGAGGGAACTAAAACAAAAAATTAATCTCAAGTTAAAAACATAGTATTGCTGCAACATTACTTCTTAGTAACTAGAAAAAATATACAAAAGTGGCCTTTTTCACACTCTCGATGCTTTGCAGAATTAAAAAACTACAAATATATAGAAAAACATCTTCATCTTCCATTAATTACAAAATATTACACCTGGGGCTAGATTTGATCATTATCCTAAGAGACCCAATCCTATTTGACTTACAGAACATATTTGATATTTCTTAGGGATTTTTTGTTTTAATACAATTTGAATTCAAATAGGATTCTATCTATTTATCAGCTCATAAATATTTTGTTGTTGAACCTTATCAAATCCAACCAAATGCTAAGTGTGCTATATTGTTGATGTGCACTTGCCACGTGGATGTGCTAACCTCGTTAGTTGTGCTAACCTGGACCTCCACCAAGTCGAATTTCAAAATTTCTACAACAAATCTCACTATGAAAATTTTTGTAAAATAGGCCTCAATTATAAGTGTGTATCTTCCAAACCCTGATATCTGTGTAAGAACTGAGAGAGGATTTTGTAGAGGCGATCGTGCTAAACAAAAACCACCTTCATATTTCAAAAATTCCTTTCCATTTGGTCCGAAAGTGAGCTCGAATTTGACTACTAAAACAATCATTTCCAAAATTTTCGTAGCAATTTTGGTAACATGTTACAAAAACATCCCTCTGGTACTTTTCTGATTTTTCTGTAAGTTCTGAAGTATACTCTTGTGCATTTTAGCTAAATACATAGTATCATAGCTACTTTAACTAAAAAATTTCCTTGCATTTTCCTCAATGATAAGTTGCAAGAGTTTCGTAGCAAATTTTTAGCTTAACTATTGGGAGTTGCTACGAAATTTGAATTTTCTGGTTTTTTTATTTTATATGATTTCTATTTCCTTCTTATCACTCCTTATAGCTTATTTAACCATTTATATTACTGAAACTATTAGTTTAGAGTAGTATAGGAAAAAAAGTGAGGAATTTACCATACTTTAGGGGTGTTTGTTATTTCAGCTATGAGCCGAAAATTTATTTTTGAGAGTTCAAATTTGATCATCTCTATTTCAGTTTCCAATGCTTTGACACGCCTCTGCAACTTTTTTATGTCTACCTGTAGCGAATTGTTCCTTTTGTACATTTATTTTCCTTTTCAGAAATTTTAACAACCTTGCTAATTTGAGACATTAACTCCAAACTATCTAAAAGTTATCAAATATAACAGTGGATCCAATGGGGATGTTGTCCCCTCTTATGGGGAAGCAAAGAACAAGCAGCTCCAGTACCTGACCATTGGGTTGATCCCAATTTGAAGACTATATTCAAACCCATTCACCAAACTGAAAAATAAACTCAAACCAACTGAAAACCAATTACTACTGCTGCAATGTGATATCAAACTGTTATACACACTGAAACCGACAATTGCAAAATGTAGCCTAAAGGTGAAGGAAAATCTTTCCCAACAAGCTTATTTTTGTACCAATAACCTTACTCTAACATCTAAAAATCCACTTTCTTAATTCAAGCAATATGAAACCGCTAGTATAAACAATCAAAGAGTTAATCCAACACCTGGGCTCCTTGATTGTTCTTAAGTAGACCATCTATTGGCAACTTAGAATAAAAACTAAATCCATAACCTAAACTTATAAACAAAATAAACTCCAGCTTCACTGATGACTGGAATAGACTTACCAAACGATCTTGATAATCATGAAAAATCAACTCTTCTTGATGAGTAAAACCATGAGGGGTGAATTCATTCATATCTGGTCGCTTCTTTTGTCCTATGTCTTCAATTCCAAGAACATCATCAAATAAAAAGGTAATAATAATTTTTTCTTCCCTTCCATGTAAATAAAAAAAAAAAAAACATCCATACATTCTTGAACATCTTAAAACATGACATCCATATTGTGTGCATCAAAACTAATCTTTTGCTTATCAAACAATTCTGATTTGACCTTTGGTAATTTTTCTTGACGACTGTCATCTTGATTCTGAACACTAACAACTCCTATACAAACAACTTTATGCATATCATCCATGTAATTTTTATGATTCTCAAATAGAATAGGTAAAACCTGTATATTCAAATCTTCATGTAACTTGGGTTTACTTAAAAGTGAACTTTCATGCACTTTAACCGAGACAACATCATTATGATTTTCAATGGAAAAAAGTTCTTGTCTAGGTAGACAACTTTCATCACATGTTACCTCACTGTTCAAAATTTTCATGCATGTATTTTCAACAACCTGATCTTGAAGAGTTTCTTCTTGACATGAAATCTCAGAAAAGGAATGGGCTGAAAAAGAATTTGAATGATTTTGCTCATACCTTTGATTGCATATGGATTAACAAGGCTGCAAATTCTCATAAATTTCATGTAATATGATTCACTGTCAAATTGCTGATCTGTTTCATCTTCAACAAAAGAAGAGACATATGCTTGTTGGAAAAATTCATGACAATTAGCTTGAGAAGAAAATTCAGAAAGTGCCTCTAACATCTCCTCATCATCCATACATTCTACATCATCGCCAATACTTTCAAGATATTGAATGAAACACTTACAAAAATTACAAAAATCTTGAAATAGTGGTAAGGAAGGATGAGACTTCCCATAATGTCCAAAGAATATTCTATGGAAATCTTTATTGCAACCCTTCATACCATACTCTAGCTTTGTCTTCTAGGATAGTCATAAATATCTTCATGAGACAATCCTCGAGAAACTCAACCCTCAGTCTACATACATGCATATGAAATCTAACCAAATGCAGAACATCATCTTCTTACATTTCATCTTTGAACATGGGAATATGGGTTAGCCAATCAACACAAGGCATATGGTTTGGAAAACCATAGATATGAGATCGATCCATAGGATCATACCTAGCATTTCTTCTTGTAGTATAACTCATCTTGGAACTTCTTCAAGCTACTGATCTTCAAGCAGTAGAGTCACCATGAAGATTTGATCTTTTGGATCTTTTGAGATTGGAGTCGCCAGGGTAATATCACAACCTTCAGACAGATGCACCAAAAATGTTATCACTTGATATGACAAGCTGGGCTATGTAAACCTGCAACCAAGAGTAACTATTTCAAACCACTTGTAGCTAGAAGTTAGCCATTCTAGAATGAGAGGGCTCTCTCAAAGAAAACAATATGATTTTCTAGATAAAACTCAATTACATATGGCTAACTCTGGATTTTTGTGTGATTCTTGCAAGTGAAAGGAAGTGTAATAATCACCACCATTGGGCATGGAGTCAAAGAAAACTCAATTTACAGATGAACATTTTTTTGTGGAATCTAAGGCATTTTTTGCTTAACTAATGTGAAATAAACATTTACAATTAGTCACAACAAATTTGAAGGAAGTTGGAGCAATATTACATTGAATTCCAAGTAATCAAACAAGCTATGAAAACTTATAATAACATAAAAACATGAAGTGATGGAACTGAAACCAAAAATGAATCTCAGGTTAAAAACATAATATTGCTACAACTGTACTTCTTATTAACTGGAAAAAAATATACAAAATTGGTCTTTTTCTCACTCTTGATCCTTTGTAGAATAAAAAAACTACAAATATTTAGAAAAACATCTTCATCTGCCATTAACTACAAAATCTACCACATGGGGCTAGATTCAATCATCATCCTAAGAGACCGAATTCTATTTGACTTACAAAACATATTTGATATTGCTTAGGGGTTTTCTGTTTTAATACAATTTGATTTCAAATAGGATTCTATCTATTTATGATCCCATAAATATTTTGTTGTTGAACCTTATCGAATCCAACCAAATGATGAGTGTGCTCGATTTCTAATGTGCTCTTGGAACGTGGATGTGTTGACCTTGTTGAATTTACTGACCTGGACCTCCACCAAGTCGAATTTCAAAATTTCTACAACAAATCTGGCTAGGAAAATTTTTGTAAAATAGGCCTCAAAGATAAGTGTGTATATTCCAAATCCTGATATCTGTGAAAAAACTGAGAGATGACTTTATATATGAGCTCGTGTTGAATAAAAAATTCATTCATATTTCCAAAATTCCTTTCCATTTGGTCCAGAAGGGAGCTTGAAGTTGACTACTAAAACAATCATTTCCATATTTTTTGTAGCAAATTTTGGTAGCAACTTACAAAACATCCCTCTGGTACTTTTCTAATTTTTTTGTAAGTTCCGAAGTCTACTCTTATGTAATTTAGCTAAATACATGGTATTAGAACTCCTTTAACTAAAAAATTTCCTTGCATTTTCCTCAATGATAAGCTACAACAATTTCATAGAAATTTTTCAGGTTAACTATGGGGAGTTGCTACGAAATTTGAATTTTCATAGTTTTTGATTTTTAATGATTTATTCTACCTTCTTATCACGCCTTATAGCTTATTTAACCCTGTATATTATTGAAATTATTAGTTTAGCGTAGTATAGGAAAAAAAAAGTGAGCAATTTACCATACTTAAGGGGTGCTAGTTATTTCATCTATGAGCCCACGATTTCTTTTTGAGAGTTCAACTTCGATCATCTCTATTTGAGTTTCCAATGCTTTGAATCGCTACTGCAACTTATTTATGTTTGCCTATAGCCAACTCTTCCTTTTGTACATTTATTTTCCTTTTAAGGAATTTTAACAACATCGCTAATTTGACAAATTAACTCCAAACTATATAAAAGTTATCAATAACAATGGCTCCAATGGGGATGTTGTCCCCCTTGTGGGGTAACAAATAACAAGAAGCTCTAGTGCCTGACCATTGGGATGATCCCAATTTGATGACTACATTCAGATCCACTCACCAAACTGAAAATAAATCTGCAAACCAACTGAAAACCAATTAGTACTGCTGCAATGTGATATCAAACTGCTATACAAACTGAAACTAAAAATTGCAAAATGTAGCCTAAATCTGAAGGAAATGCTTGCCCAACAAGATTATTTATGTACCAATAACCCTACTCTAACATATGAAAATCCACTTGCTTAATTCAAGCAATATGAAACCTCCAATATAAGTAATCAAAGAGCTGATCTAACACCTAGGCTCCTTGATTGTTCTTAAGTTGACCATCTATTGGCAACTCAGAATAAAAAATAAATCCATAACCTAAACTTATTAATGAAATAAACTCCATCTTCACTGATGACTCGAATATACTTACCAAACGATCTTGATAATCATGAAAAATCAGCTCTTCTTTATGAGTAAAACCATGAGGGTTGAATTCATTCATAACTGATGGCTTATTTTGTCCTATGTCTTCAATTCCAAGAACATCATCAAATAAAAAGGTAGCAATAGATTTGTCTTCCCTTCCATGCAAATCAACAAAAACATCCATACATTATTAAACATATTCAAACATGACATCCATAGTGTGTGCATCAAAACTAATTTTTGCTTATCAAACAATTATGATTTGGCCTTTGGTAATTTTGCTTGAGGACTGTCATCTTGATTTTGAACACTAATAGCTCCTATACAAACAACTTTATGCATATCATCCATGTAATTTTGATGATCCTCAAATAGAATAGGTAAAACCTGTATATTCAACTCTTCATGTAACTCGGGTTTACCAAAAAGTGAACTTTCGTTTACTTTAACCAGGACAACATCATTATGATTTTCAATGGAAAAAAGTTATTGTCTAGGTAGACAACTTTCATCACATGTTACCTCACTATTCAAAATTTTCATGCATGTATTTTTAACAACCTGATTTTGAAGAGTTTCTTCTTAACATAAAATCTCATAAAAGCAATGGGCTGAAAAACAATTTGAATGATTTGGCTCATACCTTTGACTACATATATATTGACAAGGAAGCAAGTTCTCATAAATTTCATGGAATATGACTTGACTGTCAAATTGTTGATCCATTTCATCTTCAACTAAAGAAGACACATCTGCTTGTTGGAAAACTTCTTAATCATCACGACAACTAGCTTGAGAAGAAATTTCTTAAAGTTCCTCTAACATCTCCTCATCATCCATACATTCTACATCATCATCAATACTTTCAAGATATTGAATGAAACCCTTACAAAAATTACAATAGTATTGAAACAATGGTAAGGAAGGATTAGACTTCCCATAATGTCCAAAGAATATTCTATGAAAATCTTTAAGAGAACACAAGCCTCCTGATTGCAACCCTTCATACCATACTCTAGCTTTGTTTTCTAGGGTAGCCATAAACATAATAAACTCAACCCTCAGTCTACATACATGCATATGAAATCTAACCAAATGCAAAACAACATCATCTTCTTACATTTCATCTTTGAACACGGGAATATGGGTTAATCAATCAACACGAGGCATATGATTTGGAAAACCATAGATATAAGATCGATCCATGGGAGCATACATGGCATTTCTTCTTTTAGTAAAACTCATCTTGGAACTTCTTTAAGCTACTGATCTTTACGCAGTGGAGTCACCATGAAGCTTTGATCTTTCGGATCTTTTGAGATTGGAGTCGCCAGGGTAATATCACAACCCTCAAAAAACTCTAGTTTCCTGTTACCCTTAGGAATCAGAATGAAGAGACTCAAAGAAAATCTAGGAAAAGGAGATTTTCAGTGCCCGACAGACGCACCAAAAATGTTATCACTTGATATGAGACACTGGGCTATGTCAACCTCCAACCAAGAGTAATTGTTTCCAACCACTTGTAGTTAGAAGTTAGCCCTTCTAGCATGACAAGGCTCTCTCAAAGAAAACAATATGATGTTCTAGATAAAACTCAATTACAGATGGCTAACTCTAGATATTTATGTGATTCTTGCAGGTGAAAGAAAGTGTAATAATCACCACCATTGGGCATGGAGTCAAAAGAAAACTCAATTAACAGATGAACATTATTTTGTGGAAGCTGAAGCATTTTTGGCTTAACTAATGTGAAATAAACATTTATAGTTAATCACAACAAATTTGAAGGAAGTTGGAGCAATATTACATTAAATTCCAAGTAATCAAACAAACTTTGAAAACTTATAATAACATTTAAACATGAAGGAATGGAATTGAAACAAAAAAATAAATCTCAGATTAAAACAAAGTATTGGTGCAACTATACTTCTTATTAAATGGGAAAAATATACAAAAGTAATCTTTTTCAATCTCGATCCTTTGTAGAATAAAAAAAAACTTACCAAATATGCCCCCTGAACTAATTTTGAACATCACCTTAAGAGACCTAATCTTATTGGACTTACAAAACATATTTGAAATTTGTTAGGCATTTTCTGTTTTAATACAATTTGAATTCAAAAAGATTCTATCCATTGATGAGACCATAAATATTCTGTTGCTGAACCTTATCGAATCCAACCAAATGTTGAGTGCGCTGGATTGCTAATGTGCTCTTGCCACGTCGATGTGCTGACCTGGACCTCCACTAGTTTGATTAAATGCGTTGTGTATCACCGCAGCCCCTGCTAGGGATATTTATATGAAAGGTTTGAGAGCAATGTGTGCAGCAAGTTGTGTGTGAATCACCTGCTTCCATGGCAGAGGATAAAAAATTTAGTTGAACGTAACTACTAACTCCTCTACCGCTAATCATTATTCTTTTGCCTTGGCAAGTTCAACAACAACCGCGCAATCATGCATCCTGTATTTTGTTTGGTTTTCAAAACAATAGAATTCACCTTTTACTGCCAAAATTATGTTTGAAAAGAAAATACAAGTCTCCTACTACCAACTTGGTAAATGTTAGCTATGAATAGATCTAGTACATAGTTAACTGTTCCCTCAGACTTCGATAAGATGGAATTGAATGATTTACTATTCCCTCTAACTTCAATAAGATAAGATGAGATGGAACTGAATGATGATTATTCCCTTTAACTTCAACATCACAAACTATTAATCCAATTTACAAAATTTAGAATTTTCTAATTATATATTTTAAGTATAATTAATTACTTAAATATGGCTAATAAACATTCTTCATTATTATTATTGTTATTATTACATATTAAAAAGAATTAATATGTCAATTGTCTTTAAGTGCAATATTTAAAAAAACATTTAAAAAGTCTCACTTAAAAATAATTCCATTAATATGTAAATTAAACATGTATAGATTTAAAAAAAGCATAAAATAAGATTTTTAATCATTGAAATTTATTCCCACTTTACTATGGATATTCTTAATCCATAAATAGGATTTCTGACAATACCATGGGCCAATATCATGGTTTATTAATACCAGTTGCCCAAAAAACCACAATTCACTTTATATGACACTTGTTCATATGAATTTATTTTAATTAATCAATTTAATTAAAAAGGAAAAGGGCATAACTATTTTGAGTTGATTTTGATTGTAATAATAGTAATTTGATTTGATTTTGATTGTAATATATTTTCTACATTAAGAATTTTATCAAATGTCCACACATCCATCTTAACCGTAGATCTAACAAGCATAAGCATTGAGAGCGATCAAATCTCTTGAGGTGAAAACGATTTTTTAAGTGCAAAACATGAGGAATAGTTTACACCTCAAGGGATAATGATGTTTCTTAGTTCTCCATATATGTAGGATTAAGATGCATTTAGACTAGATTTTTGCCCATAATATCTTTGAGTCAAAATCACTCACCAATCACACGAGCCCTTAACATGACTAGATTTTTGCCTACAAAATTTTCAACCTTCATTCATATTACAAAATGCTTTAACAATAAACTCATCACCATATATTTTACCCTAACTTAATATTATAATATTTTACCATAACTTAATATTCTACCCAATCAAATTTACATTATAGATGTATCAAATAAGGCAACGCACAGTCAAAAGGGCCCACCAAATAAATTGTATTGTATGCCTTGCAGCGAAGCGTAGCTTTTTAGAAGTTAAAATTCATTGATGTTTTCAATGTGTTACTTTGTAAAGATAAATATATCGAAGATTAGGTATATTCGTGTGTCGTTATAATGGGCATGAATGAATAGCATACAGCTTTTAACAGTCTGTTGTGATATAAACACAACATAAATATTGAGAAATGTTATCACTTCCCATAATCATATTATTTGGGTTTTGTGGAATTGGAAATTTTGATTCTTGCGGAAAGGGTTATTGTAGATATGGTGCCTGAGCAAATACCATGCACCAAATTCATATAACACTGGTTGGGTTGAGCAAAATAAAATATATATCTATTATATATATAAAACAATTTTAAAATTATATATATATATATATATATATTTATATATATATATATTTTGAAAATTTCAAAAAACATTTAAAAATTTTGACCAATAATATAAAGTTGCAAAATAGAATTATATTATAAATAAAATGTAATTTTTATATCATAATAATATATTATGAGAATTTATATACTATTTAGTATTAACTAACTATTAAATAATATAAAGTTTATATACTAAATTTTTTACAATTTACATTATAATAAACAATATAAATTCCAGATTATAAATTCAATTTATATTAGAATGATCATATATCAAATAAATATAAACATTCTTTCAAAATAACATTTTATACTCTTAATAATTATTACTTATTTATAAAAATTATTAATTATTTATTAATTTCATCAAAAACCCTTTTTTAATTTAATAATACAAAATATATTACTTTATAATTAATACTTATTTAAATTTCTAATTAAAAAATCCACAATGTTATAACCCATAAACTCTTATGAAATTAATTAACACCTTTATGAAATAAATTTCTAATTAATAAATCCACAATATTATAACCCATAAACTCTTACTGAATTAATTAACACGCTTACTAGAGATTTGCTTCTATAAAATTCATTATATAAAAATTAAAATACCATCACCATTATGCTATCTAATAATCCGAAACGTTGTTTTGATCCTAATCGCAAACAGAGGCCACGAAGAATTAATATTTTATTGTGAATCTTTGGATTAATCCGTACGGTATTTCGAATTCTCGTATTAAACCGTATCGAATCGAATACCTGATTTTTTTATTTATTTTTCACAATTTGGTAACTATGACGTAGAGTACATGGGTGCACACGAGTGAACGGATTAACGGTTGAGGCAGTCGGTTTTCTCGTACCCCACTAGTAATCGAATCCTTGTATGTGGCGCTGCCCGGCAGCCTATTGTGTTTCATTGAAAATGTACGATGTATTGTGATTGATGTGATAAATTCCCTCCACAACTTCAGCTGTTGTTCTGCTCGCTTTGGCGTATATATATGTAATATGTTGCTTTTTAAAAAAAATGTAATTCCCCAAAAAAAACTATAACATAGAGTACACTAACGGGTCATACGTGAAGTCAATTAGACTTAACAAAAAGACACGCACTTAGTTAGCAAAATTGAACATAGTGGATGGCTAAACAAACTCACGTGTTTTTATATTTCATAAGATATATTTACACAATAATATTCAAGTTTTTATTGTCCAAAGTTTTCAGGTTGTTTGTGAAATTGTCTTTCTTTAGCAATTTCTCGTCTAATCGAGTTCTAATTTTACATACATGTATAATTTCTTACTAATTAGGAAATATCTTAATTAAAAAAGAAAGGTAAATTAGACATTTGTCTCAACTATTAATTTTTTTAACATATTATCTTAACGCTGCTTATTTTTACAAAGACCTATTCGCCAAAACTCCAACTTACTTAACAGAATAACAACCCATATTCTTCTTTAAAAATGACACTTGTATTTATATTAAAATATTTATTTTATACCCATTACAATTAGGGAATTTCTTCCCTTTTGGAAAATTACATCACCCTCCTTGGGTCTCATTAAAATTCTTAACCAGGGGTTGATGCTCTTGCATCATTCACCTTAATGTTAGTATAGCTTGGTGAGGGGATGGAGTAAATCCACATCAGTATTTTTGTGCTTCTATGGGTTTTTCTCACTATAATTTTATATTGGCATTTTCCATAAATTCTACAAAATTGACCCAAAAAAGTTCGTATTTAGAATAAGTAAAACATATTACGTAGAATTCCCTAGAGGGGCTAGCCTCTGCTATAATTTCCATTGCCTCCTTGCAAGAAGACGAGGCTCCTTTAGTTGTTGCATCCACCACTTCCGCCACATGCAAATCTTTGTTGAGCTTAGAGAGGTTGCACTTAAAATTGGAATCCTCTTCATTCATCGTATCCCCTTTGATTTGCAGCTTCAAAAGTAGCAATTCAAAATCTAAGACAACCATTTTCCTATCCATCCTTGACAATGACTAATCATCTTGTTTTTCCAACAAATTGAACCTTGCCTCCCTCTCGCTCTCAATGAGCTCCAACTGTTTGGTTGTAATCTCTTCCAAGCCCATAAGCACTTTAAATAGGTTCTCGATTGACTACTTCCAATGATTCATATCCCTAGTGAGGATTCGACTCTTAGAAGCATCCATAATTATACATCCACAACACCAACTGCGAAACCAATGAACAAAGCACATAAAGAAGGAGAATAATGTGTAGTTAGCCCCAAGCCCCTACGCATTTAACAACTCTTCATCACTCCAGCTTGGACAAAGCCCAAGCAGAGGCATTAATTTAGGATCACCTTGTCTCCAGAGATCTACAATAGGAAGAAACTTTGTGCTCCGAACTTAAACAGGAACGCAACAAATTATGGATATAATCATAAATACAGAGATGCAGCAAAAAAACACTTCATTTCATTAATAGAAAAATATTGAACTATGCTTACAAAGAGAATGGAAATAAGATAGCTCGGGCGATGGTATCTTATCTCTGAGAAGAGATGTGGCGGCTACATGCCAACTGAACTGTGTTACAATGAGGCTTAAGGGCCTATTTATTATTGAAAAACATGAGAAAACCCTAAAAAACCAAAACCCTAATCTCAGGAGATGTAACGGCAAGATTTTGTGGGCTCTGTTGGAGTTAGTTGGGAAGCCAACTTCCCGGGGTCGTAACTTGGCCATATTATCTATGTTTGGCACGTATGATACCTTGTTGGAAAGGTCTCTCTGATTACTACAAGTTTTATTGTAGGCCCTTACCTATGGCAATGGGCCTACAACAAACCTAAAAAAACATCATTTAGGGGGTCAAAACTTCTCCGGAAGTTCAAGACCCGGAAAACTATTAAAAATAGTAAATGTTGAAATAAACAAGGAAACAGATGAAACTAACTGGAGGGTCTAGATGGAATAAGAGGGTGGCCATTAATATCCACCTGGATCATTCATCACCCCTTAGGAAGCAATGGTCCCCATTGAGTTCAAAGCCTCCGTGTGGTGAGGAAATTTTTGTTGAACCTGGTCTGTGGTGAACCACTTTCCTTAGTGAAGGAGTTGGCCTACTTTAACAACTCGATATAGTTGTCTCCTCTGTTGGCGAGTGTTCTTGATCTGTTTGTCCATGATCTGATCAGTTGTGGCCTGTTCTATGTAGTCTGGGTTGAAATCTGTTGGTGTGAGTTGTTCTGCAATGTCGGATGTGTCTAACAATGGTGGAAAGTATGGCCGAAGATGGTCTACATTGAACACTAGGTGTAGACCAAGGAATGGTGGGATGTTGAGCTCGAAGGCATTGTCACCGAAAACCTTGGTGATGGTGTATGGTCCATATCAGATTGGGTGATTCTTGCGATGGGGTCCAACGAGGCACTCCTTATGCATATCTAGACAAACTTTGTAACCCACATGGAACTTGTTCAACACTTGATGCTAATCATGGCGTTGCTTGTACTTAGAATTGGCTCTATCCAATATATCATGGACCTGCTGACAGATGTGTTGAATTTGCTCAATAAAGCTATTAGCCCTTTCATCTTCGGACTGGACGTGAGTCGAATCTGCTTGAGTGGTTGCAAATGGTATGGCCACATCAATGGGACATAATGGCTGAAATCCCAGCCCTACCTGAAAGGGGTTGTGGCATGTTGTGATGTGGAGAGCTATGTTGTAGTTGTGTTGGACATAAGGGAGGCGTTCATCCCACGTGCGTGGATGCTTCGAGTTGTACATGCGCAGAATGTGTACGATCATCCTATTGATAACCTATGTTTGGCCATAAAGTTTGGGGATAGAAAGTCGTGGACTTAGTAAGTTTTGTATCTAGCATTGACCAGAGACTGGACCGAAATTCACTCAGGAATTTGTTGTCTCGATCTAAGATAATGGGTTGTGGGATCCCAATGTGTACCCACACTCGCTCAAAGAAGAGCTTAGTAGTGGCCTCCACTGTGATACTCTTCTTGGAGGTCGTCATGATGGCCATCTTGGAGAATCTGTCGACGACCATGAAAACACAATTGTTATCGTGCTTAGTAGAAGGAATGCCCCATATGTAATCCATGGAGACAAATTCCCAAGGCTGACTAGGAGTAGGTAGAGGAGTATACAAGCCTTGCTTCTTAATGGTTGGTTTGGCAATGGCACAGGCGATGCACGATCTAATGTACTTCCCAACATCCTGACGAAGTTTTGGCCAATAAAAATACTTCTGCAATACCGCCATTGTTTTCTCTACTCTAAAATGTCCAGTGACTCGACTGTAGTGTGCCTCCCAAATCATCTTGGCACGCTCACTTGAAGGAACACAGATGTGTCCCAGGTGCCATAACATTGCATCTTGAAGGTGAAAATTTGGAACTTCCTTCCCTTCCAGGCATTTTTGGTATGTGCTGCTGAATTTTGTATCGCTCTTGTAAAGATGCGACCACCTCGAAGTCTCGTGCCCACAGCAGTCGAGCATGGTGCTTAGCACCATGACCGGTGGTTGGTTGAGGTAATCAATGACATTATTGGTGTTGTCCTTCTTATACTTAATGTTCAAATGGAATTTTTGCAGGTAGGTAGACCATTTATGACGGTGATCATTCTGCAACTTTCCCTGTGTCTGTATGAACTGTAGGGGTCGGTGGTCTATGTGGATGATTGTTTCCTTCCCCATAATGTAATGCTTCCATTAACGGCAGGCCTTCACAATGGGATACATTTCTTTGTCATAAGTGGGATACTTTTGGGCTATGTCTGAAAGTGTCTCACTATGGTAAGCCACTAGATGCCCATGCCGAGTAAGAACTGCACCAATAGCACAGTCGGAGGCATCTATCTCAATCTCAAATAGTTGTTGCAGGTCTGGTAGTGTGAGCAGTGGTGCAGAGCAGAGGTGATGCCTCAACTCAGAAAACGTTTGTTGTTGGGTTTCAGACCAAAAAAAAATTTCTTTCGCTCCACCCTTGGTGACTTGACTTAAAGGCCAAGTGATATGAGAGAACCCCAACATGAACCTACGGTAGAAATTAACAAGACCCACAAATCTGCGAAGCTCTATTAAAGTGGTTGGGGTTAGCCAATCTCGAATGATTTGTACCTTGGTTGGGTCCACATGTACACCCTGCTCATCAATGATGTACCCTAGATATTGATCCTAGGTTAGGCCAAAAGTGCATTTCTCCAAGTTAGCACACAACTTGTGTTGTCGCAGGGTTTGAAGGACTTGTTGAATATGGTGGAGGTGCGCTTCCCAACTGTGGCTGAAGATCAAGATGTCATCTAAATACACAACCATGAATGCATTGGTGAAGGGTCAGAAGATGTCGTCCATCAATCTCATGAAGGTTGTAGGGGCATGCGTCAATTCGAATTGCATGACCAACCATTCGAAAAGGCCCTCCTTGGATTGAAGGCAATCTTTCGCACATCGGAGGGTTCGATAGGCACTTGGTGATAACCTGACTTCAAGTCAATCTTGTTTAAATATTTTTTCCCCTTGAGCTAGTCTAGAGGTCATCAATATGTGGGATTGGGTACCTATTCTGGACAGTGATCTTTTTCAGCGTCCAATAGTCAATACAGAGTCTCCAGGTCCCATCCTTCTTCTACACCAATACAATCAAGATCCCACAGGGTGATGAACTTGGTATGATGTGCCATTTTTGAAATAGTTCCCAAATTTGCCTCTTGATCTCATCGTTCTGCAAAACAAAGTGTCAATAGATCGATCCATTGGGAAGCGGCGCACCTGAGGTCAGATCAATGCAGTGCTTGACCTGACAGTGCAAAGGTACCCCTGTAGGTGAGGGAAAAATATCCCTGTACACCACCATGACCTTATCCATATGTTGTTGTTGTGTCGAGGAGCCCTGCCTAGAAGCTGTGGCCACAACCTTCTTCTTTCCCTAAGGGAAAATCATAAGGAAAACAAATTTTCTGGTTTGGGAAATGATCTTATTGCATTTATTTGTAGTGATCAAAGAGATAGCAATAGGCGGGGCTACCTCCGGTATCCTGTACAACTTATTGGCCAAAGTAATAATCACAAAGAGAGTTCTAGAATCATATACAACATGCCACTTCCACAGGTATGGTTTTCCTAAGAATACATCTCAAACTTCAAGAGGAGAAACATCACACAATACCTCATCCATGAAGGGATTGATGTTGTAGGGAAGGTGGCACTGCTGGCTCATACGGAGATCTCGTCCTTGGTGAAGCCACCTGATGGTGTACGACTATAGATGTGATGTAGTAATTAGACCCAACCACTTCATGACCTTTGCTGAAATGAGGTTATTTTGGCTCCCGCTGTCGACAAGGAACTATAGTGGAGAACCCTTCACCCACATCTGTGATTAGAAAAGGCATTCCCCCTCCTCTAGATATTCAGGCTCAATGTTCTAGATATTGGTGCTGCCCATGGTGGCATTGGGCTTCGCATCAGTGACCTTCTTCCCTTTATCATTCCCCTTATCAGATTTTGATTGAGAGTCAGAACATATGTATGATTCATAGGCCTTCAGCTCAGCTATAAATGATTTCTTGGCCCAACACTCACTTGTGTTGTGAAAGGAGCTCTTATGGAACTCACACCATTTTCCCGTGTCCTTCCTTGTCTTTGTGGTGTTTTTCTTTGCTTGGGGATTTGGCAATATGTCCTGGGTAGCCCCGCCTTGGCTCTCTCCTTTTCTTTGTGGTTTGGGGGGGCCTTTTCCTTGCTTTGGATTGGCAAATCCAAAGTCCCACTTCTTCTGTTTAAACTTTTGCTCAATCTTGACAGTGTATCGGTACGCCGTGCCAAGCAAGGAAATGTCTAGGAACTCCATCTCGTCTTGGATTTACTTATGTAGATAGCCGTGGTACTTGAGTAACAAATGTCATTCAGTATCCTTGATACCCAGCTTCGTGCGAAGGGAACAGAAAATATTTGTGAACTCTGGCACATCTTGGTTCACTCCCTGTCGTAGCGTGGTCCGCTTTATGTATTTATATTCATAGCTACCGACAAGCTAATATTGTCCCTTGATGGCATCTCGGAATGAATCACAAGTGGGTGCAGCTGAAAACAATGAGGGTTCACTCTTGTCCTTTTGTTCACAGTAGGTTTCCCAGCGGTCTTTGACGTATTGGGTGGCTGTGAGAAGTGCAAAAGTAATATTTTCCCAATTGGAAAAGTCATGAACTGAAAAATATCCTTCTAACATATTTAACCATTTATCTACAGCGTTTGCATCTATCAAGCCCTCAAATATGGGAATATCGAAGTTAATCTGTACCTTAAAAGGAGTGGTGCTTCCAGAGTGGCTACTGGATGAAGATGTGTTGCCTGTGGGTAGCCATCGAAGGATCTAGGCAAAATTATCCATCATTGGGTTCCGTTATCGCTTGAGGGCTTCCTTGAGCAATATTTTGAAAGGGTCTATAGCCCCCTCATCTTTCTTTTCTTTCGCCATGGGCGGTCGTCGGGGTTTGCGAGGATGATCTTGCAATGGTTCAACCAGATCGAGCCCTAAGTCCTTATACCCTAACTTCATTGGGGACATGCAAAGAACAAAAGAGAAAGCACAAACTTCTCTGATACCCCTGATCTGAACTTAAACAAGGATGCAACAAATTACAGATATAATCATAAATACATATATGCAGCAGAAAATCACTTCATTTCATTAATAGAAAAGTATTGAATGATGATTACAAACATAATGGAAATAAGACAGCTCAGGCGATGGTAGCTTATCTTTGAGAAGAGATGTGGTAGCTACATGCCAATTGAAATGTGTTACAATGAGGCTCAAGGGCCTATTTATTATTGAAAAACATGAGAAAACCCTAAAGAACCAAAACCCTAACTCCAGGAGATGTAATGCCAAGATTTTGTTGGCCTCGTTGGGGTTAGTTGGGTAGCTAATTTCCTAGGGTCGTAATTTGGTCATATTATCTTTGTTTGGTGCATATGATACCGTCTCTGTAAGTACTATAGATTTTGCCACAAGACCCTATCTATGGCTATGGGCTTGCAACGGACCTTAAAAAAAACGTCATTTAGGGGGTCAAAACTGTTCTGGAAGTTTAGGACCTGAAAAATGCTAAAAATAGTAAATGATTAAATAAACAAGGAAACATATGAAACTAACGAGAAGGTCTAGGTGGAATAGGTGGGTGGGCATCAATATTGTTATAGACATTTTTGGGCACTGCAACCCCAATCATACATGTCCATAAATCAAGGGCTCCTAAGTCCCTAAAAGTGTTGCTTCACACCCTAAAGGAACAAGTCAGCTGATTACATCATCTCCCAGAAGTTCTCCACAGAAAACTGCTTAGAACTAGTCAAAATTGGACCATACAGACTGCCCAGTGCAGAGGGTGTGATGCATCTCACCTGCTCAGTATAAAAAGTGTGATGCATACTAGAATGCCCTTCTGTAGGGTGCGATGGGCGAGAGTAGACAAATGGCAGAGACAGTTTGCAAGGTGGATGATCATGGAATCTTCCAGAAACTTCTCATGTGACACTTGCCTCTCTGAATTCGCCCAGGGATGAGTAAGAGATGATCAATCTCCAAGTGGAATTAAGAACTATCAGAGAGAGGACACTAATCAAAATCCCAGAAGCTGACTTACCCCCTGTAATCATCTATATATGGATCCCTCATCACAGAGATCCAGAGGCTGGAATCTTGTATCTTGTAAGGAAGTGCAGTTGGTTTCTTGGTGCAACATCATAGTGTTGGGTGATCTAATCTTTTCATGAGGTGAATAAGGGCTTTCATGTTGAGAGGATGATGCTAGGTCAGAACAAATGGTTGTAATCCTCTTTGCTATTCTTGATATTAATAAAGCTATTCAAGTTTTCCTCCACATTCTTGTATGTTTGATGATATATGCATTTGTGTGGTCAATATATATCTAGTCCTGTATTGTTTATGATTGTAGATCTTTGTTCTTCGATAGTATTATGCTGCTTTGATTCCACAGGTGCTCTTTGAAGCTGGGTAGACGAAGGAGGAGCAGCAAAGATCTGTCAGAAGAGAGAGGAACCAAGCAAGGAACCAAGCGCAAGATTGAGGTTGGTGTCCTTTCTTCCCCTCTTATCTACTTCTCATAAAGGAAAGCGAAAGTAGTTTTAGTTTGTTTGATTCTAAGATAGCTACCAGTCTTAGTGGGACTAGCAGCTCTGAGTGGACACTAGATTTCCTGATAACAAATATCCACCTGGGTCACTCTGTCATTCGAATTGATTCCAAGATTAAAGAATGTTGTACAACATTAAAGTCTAGCTCTTAAAATAATTTTGGTCGGATTAATAATCCTAAGAAAAACATCAAATCCAAATTATATCTCTTCCTCGCGCATATACACCTTTCCAAGTCACAAATATAATGCGACAGGAAGGGGAATGTGTACTACTCTTCACCTCCTCTTTGAGAAAATTTCCAAATATCAGAGTCATAAGTGGAGCACACCAAATGGCTTATATTATTTAATACAAGATCTCCAATAGCCAAGGTTTTCTGGCAAGACAACAAGTAGCCATGTTGCGCCATAACTAAATGTTTCTTATTCATGGTATTGGGGAGAAATTCCCTTTTGAGAAGTTTATTTCGATTATTCCTTGCCCAAGGTTAGACCCACACTTGGAAAATTTGTTCACCTCGTTATTTAGAAGTCTAAGAATGTGGAAGAGGGAGATCTCTTCAAAGTTCTTGATTTGCTTGATTATCCTATTCACAATTGCAAGGATATCTAAGTTTCTTTCCAATATCCCTTTAGAGATATCTTTGATGACAGTCATAGAAGCTACCAAGGCCATTAATTTATTTATGCTTTTAATTAAAGTGATCTCCAAACCTTTTCCACAATGACAATAACTTGACCTGATTATTAGACTAGTATAGATCCATATTAACCACAGATCTAGCAAAAGACGAGAGAGATCAAATCTCTTGAGGTGAAAACTTCTTTGATAGTGCAAATTTTGAGTTAAATGTCCACACCTCTGGAGATTTAATCCTATGTGTGTGTGTGTGTGTCTATATATATATCTATATATATATATATATATATAATATATATATATATAAAGAAAAACCACTTGTAATTTTTCCATTTTTATGTTGCATTTATAAAAATTACTCTGCATAAAATAGTGAGATTGCTTAAAATGTTTTAACTATAAAAAATATTTTTACCACTTCTCATTAGTATGGCTAGATTATTGATGTTTTATAATAATCTAAATTAAACAAAAAAACACTTATATTGATTTTTGTTTTTTATTATATCTAATTTATTTATTTATGTTTTTCTAATTTATATTTTCAAATCGACATGTTTCAACTCCAAGTTGAACACAGACATACTTACACATTTCTCTTATGCTGGGATGTAGAATGAGCCTCAAGTAGTCATATGGACAAGTGGGGACTGTGACCATGGGCCTAGTTGGAAGGGGTAATGGGGGTGGAGACCCAAAAAATTTGGATGATCCAAACACTATCAAATGTAAAATCCTAAAACATGGGATTTATAAACTACCAAAATTTGGATACTAGAATCTCTCAAGTGAGCAATTATGTGTGAGCAGAAGTTCAATTATGTTAAGGTGGCATGTTTCTAATAATGAAGAGGAAGAAAAATGGTGCTTAGGGGGATCTCCGGGTGGTAGCCACCATAGAGGTGGCATGGATTAGTGAATTTTCAAGAATGAAAAATCCAAAAATCTCAGATTTCATCAATGAGAACTTTTGGAAATTTCTAGATATGGATATCGAAAATTTTAACTGGATTGACTAAGCAAATTTTATAGATCTATATCAATCCTAAAAAGTTGATAATCTTATAATTTGGAAGCAAGAAAAATGGATAATAATAAAAAAATGAGATCCATATGTGAAACCACCACCAATGTGCCTTGCTTGCAATGATAGCACAATGCATATCAAATGACATGATGTAATATGATGGTGCATGTGGGAATACAGATGCCATGTGTCAGCCACATGTTAGTGGTATGGTAGGTAACGTTCCATAATACAATGAAACTTCTTAGGGCCATAACTTTGTGTACAAAGCTCATATTTGGAAGAGATTTATATCATTAGAAAGCTCTCGATGAGTAAAAAATGACAGTGATCTTAGAAAAGAACTTCAAGGTGATCAAAAGAAGAAGAATTTTAATAAAACCATGTACTTAGGGTAGATTAAAGGATTATGAATTAAATATAATAATGAGACCATATAAAAAATGTTATCTATCAAGTTCTATATATTTTCATGCTTTTTCTTAAATCTGGTTATATTTATAAATTTTGTTTTTTAATAATTGGGGTGTATTAATCTAGCTCCAATGATTCACCATTGTCCACTCAATATCAAAATACCTATATTTCGTATTCCTATAACAATTCCAATCTGCCAACTCATATCCCCCTTAACTCCCACAACCCAAGGAATGGGATTCCATTCTCTACAATGCAATCCCTTAAGCAATCCCATTTCACTCCAAGGCTCTAGCATAGATTAGCTAAAATAAAACTCAAACACGTTAATTTGGCATCTTAGTGACAAATTATAACCATAGGATGAGATTCCTCTTTTTGAGAGGACCAATTTTGGCTATTGAAGCACTCAATTTGGACAAGGGAAAGTGTATTTTTGAATTAAAGCCTAGATGTGCATATTTGATCAAGTCAACCCTAAAACAAATTGGACAGCCTTGGAAGGCTATAAATACAAGTGACATCAACCTCATTTGGACATCATCATGGAACATTCTTCTATTCTCTTCTTTGGTTTTCTTGCATAGGTCTGAGGCAAGTTCATGGACATTGGTTGGCACAGGTCCGAAATTGCAAGGTTCGGAGCTCACATCTCTATTTTTAGGGTTTTGGGTCTCACCTAGATGCATGTCATAGAGAAATTATGATTGCAGTAATAGACATGTCATGGATAAATTTTAACCAATTCCTTTTAGTTGCATGCTTGATACATATTCCTTGTGATTAGAACCTAAAGGCTGAATTTTTAGTTGACCGAAGTTTTTACTGGTTGACTGTAGACTTCGACACTTGGTTACAGAGAGTGACAATTGATTACAGGTTCCTGAATCAAGTTTTTGGACTATTGGAATTATTGGATTCATCTCATGGATATTGTCTAGTTGATTTTGTTGGATAGGTTTATGATGAAAAATATGAAGCATTGTACTATCTCTTTATTGAATCATTCAATGGCAATATAATAAGAAGAAGAATTTGAAAGGGTTTTCCCCTTAGTGGGTTTTTCCCTAGTCTCGAACAATTCCTAGTGTCTCTATGTGTGAATGTTTTTCTTTTATTGTTCCTTTATGTTTTGTTTCATTGATGGTGATGTTGTTCTTTCTATATAATTTCATATGTTTCCGAATAATGTTGTAAATATGAATAATGACATGATCTTATGCGGTGGATTTAATATGAAAATGTTCAAATGCAATTATCAAAGCAAAGAAGAATATATCCATAAGAAAAATTAACATAGTATCAGAGTTGGGCTGAAGAAAAGTCATTGAAGATCACCTATATGAAGACACCTTTGATGGAAGCAAGAGAAGGTGGTGGGCAGACAAAATAATACTAGGGTTTCAAGGAAACCCTAGGCAATTTGACTGTTAGGGTTTGATGAATATAATGAGGATAGGGTTTGGTAGAAACCCTAGTTTATGGAAAATACTTGAGATATGCAATTTAGAAACCCTAGCATGATCAATATGTAGATGTTGAAGCACTTGTGATAGATTTGATGAAGCCCTAGATGGGATACTCTCTATCAGGACTTGGTTATTGATGAAGATCATGAACGTATTGAAGGAAAAAATGTTATATGGTCAATGTACATTTATGACTCTTGAAGGTTGATTCAAAAGGGAGTGCTCGTTAAATGATAAGTACCTTTTAGATTTGTGTTGCCTCTTTGTGATTCTATTCCTCTTTGAGTTTATTGCTTTGATTATTACTTATACTTCTTGCATGTATATATAATATATATATATATATAATATATATATATATATATATATATATATATATATAATATATATATCTATATATATATATATATATATATATATATATATATATATATATATATATATAATAAACGAATTAAATTAAGTTGCCCATTAATTATGAAAGGGAACTTATGTCAAAAGACATGTTTTTTAACCCTTATGGCTAGTCAACTCCTATAAAGGAGAACCACCCAAGGACTTGTAAACCATCATTTGAATATTTTTGAATAAAAATATATAACGTTATATACATAAATGTATCTACAACTACAAAATATGAGTGATCAAGGATTACTTGTACCAGTGGTATTAGAGCCATCAAATCTTCCCTGTGATGGTTTCACTCACCCATCCACATTGTCGTCGAAGACCCTTGCCCATCGTTGCTTGTATTTCTATCTGATTCTCCCTGTCCAACTCTCATCCATTGCCATGTCCATGTAAATCTGCCTCTTCCCTGCACTTCTTCGATACACACCCTGTTGTTGCCATCCTATCACTACACCCCACTCTCCACAACCCCAATAGTGTAACGATCTGCTATCGACCATTGTTCCTCACGCCTCTCAACACTCGTCTCTATCCATGTTTGATCATACAACAACTCCATACCATCACTCACATTGATGCTTGTATTCTGGTTGTGTGTCCCTCCTGCCGCAATGCTCATCTGACTTAATCTATAAGCACGAGTCGAATAAACATCCTTCACTTTTTTCTTGGGCCACGCTCAAATGACATGACTCCCGGTCATGTTCATATTATACATAATAGCTATATATATTAAATATAGTTGCATAGTAAAATAAATCGATTATATAGTTAAAATTATTTTAATTATCATGAAATTAATATATATTTTTATTATTATTATTATATCCGTTTTTAAGGTCACAACCAAGCCAGACACCAAATTGGTGTATGAGACCCCCTTGTTTGTGGGACAAGGGACCCACCTCCGTGTGCAACGATTTGGACTGCTAAGTCTACGAAGGCATACATACTCTACCCCCCTCTGGTTTTGAACCTGTGACCTCTTAGGAGGAAACACATGCTTTTAACCATTAGGCCACTCAATATATATATATATATATATAATATATATATTATATATCTATATATATATATATATTTATATATATATAATATATATATATTATATATATAAGAATCGGGTCTACTAGGAAAAAGAAGAACAAAATGGGGAGTAGCAATAACGATGCGAATACAAGAAAATTTCACAATGAACTCGATAGAATGCACGAGTGCCTTGACAATGTTGAAAATATGTAGGATGAATTCGGAAAAGTCCAAGATAAGATAATTAGTACTCAAGAACAAATGGCAAATAATATCAAAAAAATAGAAAACATGATGAGCCAGTTAATGGGAGGAGTCAATCCATCTTTTAATCCCCTATTTACTCAAGAATTGCCACAAACTCCTAAGACTTCAGAAGGTGAAGTTTTTACTAGTCATGAATTTTCATCGATGCATGAGGTCCCACAAATATTGCATATAAATTTCCGAGGAAGTCAATACTATACAAAGTTTCCCAAAAGAGACTACAAAAAAATCAAAATGGAATTACCTAAGTACGATGGTAATGACCATAGAGGCACCATTGTGTGGGTAAATAAATGGATGGAATTTTCGAGGCAACCCCACCAATAGGAGAACAAGAGAAGGTCATGACCGCATCCAAATCCTGTAAGCAGAAGCATACAATTGGTTCCTATGGTGGTCCAACGGATGTGAGGCTCATTAGTTCAATTGGAATTTTTTTTGTGGAAGCCCTGCTCAAAAGGTTCTCTGTCAAGGAAGAAGACAATGTTTACGAAAAGTTTGTCCACCTCAAACATAAAGGATCTGTAAGAAAATACACCCACAAGTGGGAAGTATTAGCTATAAGACAAAGGGGGTTCTCTGATGAGGAACTACTAAAAATGTATAGATGTGGGCTTAAAGAGTATATTCAAGAAGAATTAAACTAGACAAACCTAAATCCATTGAAGAAGCTAGACATCCAACAATAATAATTGAACAAAAGTATAAATTCCATAAAGGACCATATGTCAGTAATGAAAAATCAAGCAACTACTCAAAAGGAAATTCAAGTAAGTCTTCTTCAGAAAATAGTAGTAAGTACATTCCACCATCGATGTGCGAAGGAGGAAAACAAAAGTCAAATTTCAAAAGAGAAAAAGATGGAAAATGTTGGACATGTAGAGATAAATATTCTTCAGGACATGGGGGGACTATGTGAAAACTTTACAACTACGAAACAGAGCAAGAAGAGGAACCTTCAGATAGTAACTCCAACAAGGAAACCAATGAAGGAAATGAGACTCCTAATCTAGATAAAAAACAAGAAAATAGGCTAAGAATTTCTCTAGTATCTATCATAGGGATAACTCAACCACAAACATTAAAGCTTAAAGGACATATTAAGAAGCATAATGTTATTGTGTTAATAGATTCAAGGAGTGCACACAATTTTTTAGATGTCAATGGCACAAAAAGGATGAAATTTTTTGCCTATCCTATAGCAAATTTAAGAGTTATGGTGGTAGATGGGAAACGAATAGATGGAGTAGGGAAGTGCCATAAAGTTAAAATGCAGCTAAACAAATAAGAAATGGAGTACAATTTTTATGCATTCCCCTTAGGAGGTGTAGATTTCATCTTAGGATTATAATGGTTGCAAATGCTAGGGACGTATTCTGAAAATCACCAAAAACAATTCATTAAGTTCAAAATGGATGGGAGAAAGTATAAGTTGTTTAGATTCCAAGCCCCACATACCCAAATCATTTATGCTTAGTAAATGAAGAAGATTATTCACAAGGGAGCTCTGGTATTTGTCGCACAATGCCAATAGTTAGAGTTATTATCGATGGAAGGGATTCACCAACAGTCTGAAGTTACATCCTTAATCTAGAATTATGACAAGGTATTTCAAGAATTACCGATGAAATTACCTCCTGAAAGGAAAATTGAACATATCATTGATGTCAAACCATATTCGAAACCAGTAAATGTAAAACCATATCGCTACCCCCATCATCATAAAATATAAATCGAAAGGTTGACACAAGACCTGTTAACATGTGGAGTCATTATGAAAAGAAGAAGTCCATATGTTGCACCAATAGTGTTAGTCAGAAGAAGGATGGGGCCTTCCAGTTATGTATAGATTATTGGGGATTAAACAAAATTACTATTAAATAGAAATTTCCCATTCAATTTATTGATGAGTTTCTATATGAACTCCATGGTGCATAATATTTTTCAAAATTAGATTTGAGGTCAAGCTACTATCAAATTTGAGTAAGATTAGAAGACGTCGAGAAGACTAATTTCAGAACTCATGAAGGGCACTATGATTTTAAGGTAATTCCATTTGGTGTAACAAATGCATCAGCCACCTTCCAGCAAACCAGGAACGAACTCTTCCACCTTCCTTGTTCATCTCGTTCGTCATCTAGCCATGTTTCATCCATGTATATGTTTCTGCAATCACTCATGACATGACGACATTAAATCCAGAAATCCCCTAGTCTACCATGATGCATTGTCTTTCGTTTCTAGGTGCAGGTGACCGGGAGAGAGGACAAGGCTCTAAAACAACGTAGAGCATATCTCAGGCCAGGATGTGAGGCTCTGGGACATTGTCGAGAAAAACTATGTAGAGGTCACTGAGAGGCTGGGTGGAGTAGTCCAGGACAACAGTGACATCTGCGGGATCTGGCTCAGGTGGGAGGCAGAACTGTGCAATTTTTCCAGGGAAAGTAGTGTGGGTAGAAGGAGACACTGGTAATGAAAACTGCACAAATTTTCAGAGGAGGTTAGGATCGGGTTGCGAGAGCTTGCTGGAGAAAACTACACAGATCTGGGAGGCAGTAATGTAGGACATGTCTGTGCAGTTTCTGGGTTGAGCGGGGTGTAAGGCAGCAAGTGGAATTTCCAAGAAAACTACACAATTTTCAGGAGGAGTGGCAAGCATGACGGCAGGGGGACTGACTGACAAAACTGTGCAATTTCTGGAGACAGTGCAGGGACAGGCAGCAGGTTCCTATCCCTCTTGTCTGTGCAATTTCTTCAGGAAGTGCAAGCAGATAGGCTGGTAGGTTCTGTTCAATTTTAGGGATGAGTGCAGCCGTGGGTCACTTCCCAGTCGAACTCTCTAGTTGGCCAGCGGGAGGCTTGATGGATAGGCCTGTGGGAAGTGTAGATTGAGATAGCATCTTGGGAAACTTTTACGTTGTTCTAGGTGATAGTCAGCCAGGTCGATTTAAGAATTATGCAGTGCAAACTACTTGGAGGGCAACCTCAAGCTCTGTGTAGTTCTAGGCAACAATGTTTGGTCACTGAGGGATAATACTGTGCAGTGCAGCTAAGTGGAGGCCCGATCGATGGAGGGTGGTCCAGTATATAGACTTTCGAAAAAAAATGTATAAGTGTGTGAGTAAGTGAATTCATGTATACATGACCTTGCAAACACACACTCAACATGTCTCGATGACAAGACTACTCAAACCATCAAGACAACATGCATTAATGTCACTGATTGTGGGACTATCTAATGGTGAAAATGACAAGTGCGACACTCAGGATAGATCTTGAACGACCGTGATGACACTTGCATGACATTTCTTTCAACTTTGTGTGTGAGTGCGATAGATGTTTACATAGTGAACATAACTCATACCCACAAAAACACATTCAAAATCACCATAACAAGGTTGCAAGCATGACATAGCAATCGACATGTTGAAGATGACAGTTGGTCAAACAAGCGAAAAGGGAGCAAGACATGTAGAAGAAACACATGAAATGACTTTTTTGTTTGCACACGTGCATGTTACTGAAGAGATGATGATATCACATTAATAAGAAGTCCTGCAAACTCAACTAAGTGGTGTACTTCAAAAGGTGTTCTTTACTTACCATACTTACCCTCGAGATGATCATGCATCCAACATAGTTTGCATGTGGTCCTGATCATTTTACATCACTTGGTTCCTTGTTCCTTCTTCTCAACTCCTTGGGAGTGATCTCAGCATGTCACCTTTTCCTGTTGTCACTGAGAGATAGATCAATGCAGCTTTAGCGGGCAATGACTGCTTCCAGGATTAGGGCATGGGAGGCCCATCTACGCAGTTTTTGCATGCAAGACATACATGGAAACTTGGAAAACACTACATAATTTTGAGGCACAAGACACTACTGTGGGATGGGGGTCCTGGGAGGACCTCTCTGCGCAGTTTCTGAGTGGAGTGCATCCTCGGTAGCTGAGAGGAAATACTACACAATTTCTGGAGACAATGGGTTTCAGTTGGGGAAATGCATTGGGGGGAACCCTTGTACAGTTTTGGATGCCAAGGGATGATGGGGATTCTGCACACTGCAAGGTTTCAACAAGAAAGGGAATAATCTTGATGGTTGCAGAAGCAAGGTGCACAATTATGGGAGGCTGGATGAGGCTAAGATGCTTGAGAAATTGGCTAAGTGAGATATCACTAAAACATATGTGAACATCGATAAGAATTGACTATGATCACACACGAACACTTAGTGATGAAACATAGACCATCCAAAATGCATAATACATACTTTTCTTGATGCAACAACCTTTGTGACAAGAGCGCATGAAGTGAGTGTGAAACATGTCTGCACGATGATAACAACTTATGCGAGCATTCTTTCCCTTGAAGCAAAACAAAATTCCCTTTGCAGGACAAACAACAATCCCTATGCCCAAAGATGACACATGCTACATAAATTTGAGAACATGAACAAATCGTAAGATCAAGGAGGGGAAGCTTGAGATCTTCATCTCACCAACAAGTGACCAAGCAGATCGATCGCAGGATCCAAGGTAGGCTCCGAAATTTGCACACAAGCCAAAATTTTGGAGGATGGTTGTAGCCACTACAACACCATCCAATCCAATTTTTTGAACTTGGTAGCTCTAATAACACTCTGTGGTATCAAAAATAACCTAAAGAGAATGGAACCCACTCTAATACAACTATGTGGCACCCTCCTCCCACACTTACACAAGCTAACCGATCCATCGGGATAAATATGTGACGAAGAGTTACCATGGTATGATTCAATTCCCCAAGTATAGTTAAGGAAGTGGAATTAACTTAACAAAAACAAAACTAACCTTCCTTGAGAGCTACAGGACCCCTAGGGGATAACCAACCACTCTAGGTGCCCAACCCCTGAGTTAACTTTCTTTTTACTTGAACTAAACCCATAGTCACTACCATGACAAGCCCTCCATGCAATTATAACCCTCCAGTCGCTCTCACAACAAGGCCTCCATGTGACTGAAAACTTTTTCACCAAGTTCTGTGCCAACGATTGTGATATTTAATCCACTTTTTCAGGCTAGTCTCCAGACCACTACCCAAAACTTCATGAAACTTTCCAGACCAATGAATAACACAAGGACAAATTCTTTCACACAAATCTTAGACAGTAACTTGACCTAACCAGGACTATTCATGACAGACATTTCATCAAATGCATCATGAACATCTAATCTATAGGTCATAATTACATATCTGATCATAGGGGTCTCATACTTATCTCAGAATCATTAATAAGGTTTGATTCCCTCTCACAATAATTGCATTATCATATATTAGGTTATTCATTCATTAATATTTCGTCTACTAATCTAAAAATGATGAGAGCCTATTGATGCCCCGAAAATCATTACATCAACATCGGGGGATAACCACCCGGTCCGGACCTTAATACAACTCCTTTTCCATTTGGGATGGTGGCTCCGACTGGATATAATGGGACCAGTTTCCCAGTAATGAATAAAAGGGGTGGATGAATGATTGGTTTTCTAATAAGTGATAATGAATGGAAGACTTAATCTATAAGTGAAAACACAAATAACTATTTTATCCCGGGAAGCTTCTATTCTTAAGTGCAACGTTTGGTGATCTGTGTTCGTCAATAGGCATATAGATGACACTATTCAATAAACAAAGACATTCATTTAAATAATAATTGCTTCATTCAAATAGTTGAACGAAGTAATTAATAAAACATTGTTACACTTCTCTTTTTATATTACTGATACATGTATGATTAGAAGAAAAGCAAACTGTAAACATCCAGTAGTGGAAAGTATAAAGAATGCTGTTAAAACACATGCATATATTTAATAATAGCAAGAATGATCAAATAACAATTCACCTAAAAAGAATGAATCCAGACATAGATAGTAGTACCATATGAGCTGCAAATCATTCCCAACATCAATCGCAATTCAAATTCCTTCTTCCGACTCAGAAATACTTTTAAATAAAGGCAATAGTGCACATCCACATAAAAGTTTCGTTATCAAAATTGGAATATTTGGTCCAGTCTTTATAAAAGAATATGCCTGAAGTACAGTAGTGTAACTTCAGGTTTAAGTCATATATAAAAACTTACGACCCTTTCTAAATACATGAAAGGTTCTATAAATACTAAATTAAACTAACAAACTACAAAATTAAAATGCTACTAAATTGGTATAACTCGATCTTGAATATCTCCCCCGCAACAATCTGGTAGTCGGCAGCATGATTCATCGCTCTGGCTATTTGCCTTTTGACCTAAGTTGGCATATCGCCAGCATTGGTTCCACTTCTTGAGGGTGGCTGAGACGAGAATTGACTTGAGCAGCATAGGTGGCATCGTGTATATCAGGAAGGATACACCTGATTGCATCTGTTAGGCACTTGAGGGCGGCTCTCTGGCTGTGTGGTTTTACTAGGAACAACCAATAGGTGTCCCAAGTTAAACTTTTAATCCCTGTGATCAATCTCCCATTCTTTTCTAGCTCTTGGTAACATGATTGCTCCAATGTTTTGGCTGATAGTAATTTACCTGGTGTACATTGAGGGATCATGTTAGATAAATAGAGAGTATTGTTAATCAATTCAATCAAATTGTTCGTAGATAATTTGCATCTAGAAACCTCTCTCTCTGCCTTCATCAATTGGGACTGCCACTCCATGAATAGAATTTCTTTATGGGATTCTAAGATTTTAGGCAAGTTCACTGCCTGTACCTTATTACTGTCCTGCCAAGTAAGAAAATTCGTTAAGGTCTCATCGGCCTGCTCTAAGTCCTGTCTGGCATCAACTGATTTATCTATTATAGATGTTGTTATATCACACAGAGGTTAAACTTGAGCAATTTTATGACACAACAATCTTGTTTGTGTTATCAGTGCCTTATTAATCTGTATTGCCTCTGCTTTGAAATCGGCAGGCTGGGGAAGACTCTTGAACTTCTCTATTTGAGCTGATAATTGAGCAATTTGCTCGTCTTTTGTCTTTACCATCTGTTCATTCATTGTCTTCAATTTTGCTAATGCCTCCGATAATTCTTTCTGTCTCTGAATCGCACCTGAATCTGCCCTCTGTTTCTCTTCATGCAACTATTTGTTCAGTTGGTTATTTAACTGTTGCTGCGTGGACAATTGCTGTTGTAGTTGTTCTGCTTTCTGTTGTGCCTCCGATAACTGTGTTTGTAATGAAGCGATCACCTGGTCCTTTTCTTTTAACAAATTGCTCACCTACGATGCCTTGTCCATGGTGGCCGCCGAATAGGCTCCAGCATATTGGGACAACTTTGTCAGGTCATCGGAAGGATCGAATTCCTCCTTCCAAACTACATTGGTTGTTACTGTTTGTTCAAGGAACAGGGAAGGTTGATCAATCCTTCTCCTTTTCCGCTGTCGCTTTATTACAACCCTATGTTTTGGGCTATAGAGGACATCCAATGGAGGAATATCCTCCACCTACAAAATGATTTGATCCGAAGGATCCTTGGGAATTATTTCTAATTCTGTAGTAGGGGGTAGACCACTGGTTCCTTCGCTTGGAACCTCTTTCGATGTTGTATCCTGTGTATCGGCCGCTTTGGATGTATCGGCATCCCTTGAGCTCTCAAGATTGCTTATAATTGAATCAAATTGCTGCCATTCCTAGAGAAATCTCGGGTCAATTTGAGTGTCGACATTCACATCGTTGCTGCTCTGCTCCTGCTGCCTTCTCTGTTCCTCCTCACGTATTCTCTCTTGTTCTTTCCTCTGTGCTTCTTCCTGTTCTTTCCTCCGAAGTTCCTCCTACTCTCTTCTTTGGACTTCTTCAAAAATTTCTGATGTAGCAGGAGGTTCGTTGGTAAGTTTCTCTTCAGGCTCGCTTGACTGTGTCATCGGGGTAGTGGCTAACAAATCTAGAGGCAGAGTTTGCAACCTCTGCTCTCTAAGTTTGTTAAATTCAACTAACCCGTCATCGTGGTATCTCATTTTAGCTATCGCTTGCACCTGAAATAGCGACTCGGCCGAGGAGAATAGGTCATCAAACTCATCTTCTTTAAGTTCAAATTTAGTGAGTTTGACCTGCTCTAGAACATTATAGACGACTTTGTTTGGATCAAAGCATCTGTTAGGAAGAGTGGCAAGATTTAGTATATTAATCTTTTCCGCCTCTATCTCTGCATGCTTGTAATCATGCAGAGTGTAGACGCCACACCTTAGAGGAAAAGGAGGCCAGACTTGCTTCTTTGAATTCCTTAGAGTCTTTGTAGCTGATGCAGGCTGGCCTGCAATAACCAGGATCTTCAAACACTCTCCTGAAATGGATGACTAGACAATGGGAAGTCAGAAATCTATGTTTTTCAGTTAAAATTAGGATAAGAGTGGAGAATAAAACATACTATCTATATCATAGACATATAAGCTGTAATAAAGCTTTTATGTTTTAAATCGTTATGTAAAGCATGTTTTTGTATCGGATAAGGACCGAGAAGGCCTATCCTTAATTATAAATAAAGAGGCAATAAAGCTCGCAGAGGAGGGAGGAGCGAGTGCCAAAGTATGATTTTTGAAAATCTCTGGCGTTTCTAGTTCAATGATTTTCTGATAATATGCATGTATCCAATAGTTATTTTACTTTGTATTGAGGCGTTGAATAGATTAGGCGTGCAATTGTTTTCTGTGAATTCATGTGTAATTCCAGTACGAGAATAGGGATCGCTTGTGGAGGAGGGTGACAACTGATGATGATCGACAAGCTCAGGCTATGATGCATCGTGTCAAGGAAAATGGCCAAAGAGAAGCGAGGCTTGCCAAGCCTGAGTTAATGAAAGATGGTGCGAAACAAGTGAAGCCTGAACCTGTGATAATTGATAAAGCAGCTGCAAAACCTAAGCCGTGGGAAAGAAAATCACTTCCTGGTAAGAAACCGGTGGAATGATTATGATGATGATCAATACGCAGTACATGGGACGGCATTGGTAGTTTTCACTCAAACTTGCGTTCACAGTTCGGAATGGGAGAGCATATTATATCAACAACAGTTTGCGGCATTTCAACTAAGGCCAATGTGCTATTGAACTTTGAAGTTTTGTTTTCTTATATTAGACTTGAGTGAACATGTTGCATGTAATGCTGTTGGACCAAGTAAATGGTATGTTGACACGGTGAAGGTAGGGGGTACCCTAGAAGTCGTCATAATCAGAACTGCACCAGTTGGGTTTGCGCAGTAACAATTTAACCTTTTTTTGTCATGTGTTTAGCATCTTGGATATCCGGTATATATATATCTGCTGCAGGAGCATCAAGGCCATTTTTCATTTGTAAATATGTGATAAAAGGGTGGTGTGACAATTTTTAATATTTTATAAATTAAATTGTTATTTTTAATAAAATAGGAGATAATTATGAAAAGTGAGGATTATGTAAATATTCTTTTTCTAAATAAAGGGATATGAGAGAAATAGTTTAGGAGCAAATTTTGGGATAGGATTTCTATGTATGGGATTAGTTGAGAAAATAAGGGGATGAGAGATTTTTCTAAGTATTAATTTAGAAATTAGTTTCATTAATTATGGGTGAAAGAGGATCCTTAGGGATTTTAAGGGTGATTTTAGGATTTTTATTGAGAAGTTGAAGGGATTGAACTTAGATTAGATCATTCTAAATTTTATAAATTATCAAGCCTCAAAGGCATTGAAGATTAGAGGTGTGATTGAGTGTGATTGAGAGCAAGTTTTAACAGCCAAGGCTGTAAGCCTGGCAAATTGTAAGGGCCATGAACATTGGATATCCGGCCAAAGAAAAGGCTGTAAGTGATCTCTTTTTGTTTATATGAAAACAATGTTTCAGATTTATATATAAACCATTGATTGATTGGCTTCTGGAGTTAATGGCATTATGGGTTATTGAGTAAAATTTGTGTAATTCAGTGACATCGAAAGTGAATGAATTTCACTATTGCAAGTGTGTTAAATGAATTATAAACCATTAAGAGCTGTAGTATTGTTTTGGAAATTCGTGAGATGGAGCGTTTTTAGCTGTTTGAAATGCTTGGTCGATATGGTTAAATGTTGATTTGTATATGTAATGCATAAGCAAGTGGGGCAATCAAAGGGCGTTGGATGCAGAATTCACCTCATATTCTGCCTATTTTGAATGGGACAGAGTATCGATCAGAAGCAAGGGCTCGTTAGTAAAATTCGATCTGCAAGTTAATTAAAATGTAGGAATGAACACTGAGCGTTCCAATTGGAATGAAAAAGCATTTTAAGGATCGATGGAAATCGAGTCAATCAAATCTGCTATAGCGGTGAAAGTGAAGAGATCGGATCGATGGAAATCGAGTCAATTAAATCTGCTACAACGTTGAAATGGGGCGTATGCAATCGAATGAACTTCGATTGGCAGGTTTGAATTCATATAAATTTGCCGGATAAATTCTGTTTGTAAATGTCAGGATGAATTGAAGAGATCGATTAGTGCTGAAGAAATTTGGACTCTGTCTATTCTGAATTACTGAAACAGTAACCTCAAAAGTCGATTTGTGTTATAGCAAGACGTGAAGAATTTGATGTCTGCGTGAAAGGTTCTAAAGGTTATGCTCTGGGTTAAATTAAATAATTCAATGAATTGAAATCGATTCAAGTTGATTTGAGGCGCATGCTTTTATATGCATGAGTGAAAAAAAAATATCCTGGTTATTGCAGGCCTACCCTGCATCAGGTGGTATCAGAGCTAGAATGATTTGTTGAAGATGTTTGTTTTTTTTTTTGAGAACTGAAGTGTGATGAATGATTGAAAGAAAGATTAGATTTTTAAATTTCATATGCAACATACACAAATGCAGTGAAGAAGATTGCAGAAGTGGAAAGAAGACAAGATCATGCAGGATCTTAAAGGTGAGATGATTTTTTGATCTGAAATTTATGATTGAAGTTTATGGTTGCAGAGAAGGTGATGGCAGTGAACCTGGCATTCAGCTAAAGGCTGAATAAGGAGGACAATTGCAGTGTCCTGAAGAAGAAAGTGAGTTGAAGAGATAGCCTAGAGAGAGCAGAGGAGTGCTCAAGA
>APFE030300909.1:50770-84828 GCA_000404065.3 Pinus taeda | reverse complement strand
TCTCATCCATGCTTCTCAATAGGTTTTCCCCAAACTTGTCATTGAAGGGGAATTTCAGATGGTAGTTTTTAAAATTTTCAAACACATAATCAATGGGTTCAATCCTAGAAAACCCTCCATTATCTAGAATTTGGAAAAATATTTATTACACATTATTTCTCTCATCTCTTAGCTTATCATGATCCTTACACCCCATGTGCACAAATCAACATACAACGGGGAAGATTTCGTTACCAATTTTGGTTGTGAAACTCTAGACCTAATCTTGGTAGAGAAATTGCCTATCCTTCTTATAATTTTCCTCAATAGGATTGATATGCTTTACTCATTAAGGATTATGACTCCTTGGATGGTGTGATAAATGGTGATGTAAAGTGTGGGTGAGGGGACAACTCACTATCACTCAACATAATGGATGAGAATGGTGTAGTTCCTATCCTCCCCCACAACGTATCAATGTGTGATGGATGCCATTGTGCTACTTAGGTGAATTCAATACCATACTTACTACATGTATATGTCACAAAGAGTGAGGGATATTGGGCTTAATTGTATTTGGCACTTCTAGATGTGTTTCATGATAGTTGTGAGTACTATGGAGTTATTACAGGAACTATTAATATAGCCTTTCTAATCTAGTTTTTACTCATACAACCTATTTTTATATGATGGGGAAAGTTTACCTTTGGCCTCCCTATGTATTTGGGAATTCTATTTCTCTATAGAGTGGCTTTTCTCTTGGAGAAGGACCAAGATCTCCTGCCCTGAATACCCCTCCTATTAATGGAATTTGAGGTCAAGTAGGTCTCAAATGAAAAAAATGTACTCAAAAATCTAAATTTAAAAGAACAATAGGATTCAAGATGATAATGTTATCCCCAAGGGTAATTTTGGAGGAAAGGCAAGAAACTACTTTTTTTAATTGTATATTTTCCTTATCTTCTTAAATATTTACTCAAATGTCAAGTGTAGATATCTTGGATGTCAAATTAAATTTGACATCGAATGAGTACCCACTCTGCATACTTCTGAGTAGACCAACACCATAAAAAATTGAAAATATACAGCATTTTCATGTAGTTTCATTTTTTTTTTGGTGTGGCTCTACTCAAAAGTATGCATAGTGGGTAATTGTTGGATACAAAATTTAATTTAACATTGGGAAGGTGTCTGCCTTTGACATTTGAGTAAACTTATAAGGTAATAAGCTAAAAAATACAATTAAAAAAATTTTCCTTTCCTTTTCTTTAAAAAATCATAGCTCTTATTTTAATAATTTCCTTAGGACGTTGATTTCTAAGCTCAAAATTCTCCTAATTCCTCAAGCTAAATTGTCTCTTCTCTAGTGAAGAATTCATATTTAATGGCTATGGATTTATCTTTGTAGTTGGTTTTCTCCTTAGGATTGATGTTTTGGGCATATGCTTAAGGGAGAGTTCTATCTATATGGTTACCTATTATTTCCTAGTCTACCTCATCTTGCTCTTATGTTAATTACCTTTTTGCATCCCTAGCTAACATTTTATTTCATCTCATTCCTCTCTCTAGTGAGTCTTTGTCTTATTATTCCTATGCCTAGGTAGAAAGCTTTCTCCTAGAAGGGAGTAAGTGGAAGGGGTGGATACAATGGTATTAGAGCTCACTCTTGAGCCCCTGACCCCATTCTTTTGCAAGATTGTATCATCAACAGACCCCCTTGCCTATACAAAGGAAAGTTGAGTAGGAAATTCTCCAAGATCTAGGGAACCACTAACTTTTAGATTATTGCACAATCCTTAAATGGATCCTCAAGATAGGTAATTCTAAGGGGAGAGAAAACCATTATTTATAGACTCTTGATCCATATTGTCATATTAAACCTTTTCTCAAGAAAGTATTACTTAAAATAAATGATAGTAAGGACGACTCTACCTCATAATGGAGGAAATTTAATTTTATTTTTTAGGACTTGGATGAATGCATGGAAGATGTTATCATGTAAGAAAAGGGACCAGCTCCCTTCAGTATTCTAGAGAAATTGATGCCCATTGGTATCTCCACTTCATCTTGACCGTCTCCATGTGTATGACAGTTATTTCTAACACTACTTTGCTATGTTATGTTGGATATTTTTGTTTCTTTGGATAGTATGCTCATATTAGCTATTGATGATATGCATTTAGTTGTCAAGCCAATGTTTTATAGGTCTATTTTCTATTTTGCAAAATTGTTCAAGTTTGTTTGAATGAATGGACAAAAGCTCTATAATTTTGCATGTACTCTAGTTTCCAATCTAATAAGCTTAGGTAGACTAAGAGCCATGCATTTTGTGCTTAAAATGTACCTTCGTTTATGATTAATAAAATGTTTTGAACTTACGAAAGAAAAATATTAATTACAAATAAAAAAATTCAATGTCTAACATTATTAAAATGATTTTATGTTACATTTACATAAAGAATATTTGCAAGCAAAATATTGTACCTTATAGGTACATTTTACATTCCATCATGAGTGAGGTGTAATTATTTGTTGTTTAACATGAAGTTGATGAATGACTTGGATGAAATATTTTAATATCAACTATATCAAATATTATATCTATTCGAATGATGTTTATATGATCTATTTACATCTTAATTTGAAGGAGACATGAGCTAGCATGGAGTAGATGCTTGGCATTTAAAAAAATATTTATTAAATAAATAAAAATAGTATAACTATAAATAACTTTTATGAATTATATGCTTGTACATATAATATATCTACAATATGAGGGATATGTATAACTCATTCCTTGTTCAACATGGAGCTCACGTGCATATGTACAACTATTATCAATCCTTTCACATTTATAACATAAGTGGGAAAATGTGCTTCCATAATTCTAAATCTAGAGTAAGCTAGAATATGTACACCTCTTAGGCCTCTTATTCAACAAACAAGAAATTTCATATACCAATTTGGTATTATGCACCCATACAAATTAAATAATATTCCCCTTAAAAAAAATTACATTTCTAAAAAATTAATCACTTTAAATTGACCCAAAATTAATATAAAATTATTTAGTTTCCATATCTCTCCACCCCTCATTTAGATAAATCCAAAATTATTTTACTTTACGTTGATTTCCCAAAAAAAATAAATTCCAAAACACATTAAAATAATGTCTCTGTTAGGATATATGATAAATGTCTCTCTAGTTATATGATAAATTCAAAATTAAAATGCAAATTATATTAATTTTCGATTAAATAATTCACCAGATATATTAAAAAATATTAACAAAAAAATAAGTTCCCAAAACATAATATCCTAATAAAATATGAAAACATCTTTTGAAAATTTTCATGGATTTTCGTGTAAACATAGATTTCTTTCTTGAGTTATTATTTCCAGAGAGAAAAAACTTCGTTGGCGACAAACCCGGTGCTCATTTGCATCCCATGTGATGACCTTTTAGGCTTATGCTGGTCACGTGTTTCAAAATTGGGGTTCCAGTGTTGAAAGTTTGGAGGGGATTGGGGCATTGGATATGTGGGGCATTTAATTTGTGTTTTCAATTAGGACACGGTAGTTTAATTTTTTCCTTTTACCTTAAGATATTCATAATTGGGTGGTACTAAAATTTAAGATACGAATAAATTTTGTGAAATAAGAAGACCTATAAATGGGTTAGAGATGGCGTCGTGACATTTCCAATAAAATTTCTTTTTTCAAGATGGCGTCGTGACATTTCCAATAAGATGTTTCCAGAAAGAAATTATATTTAATTTCCTCAAAATTTGGCTCACACATTAAAATAAATTGCTTAAATATACATTACATCAGCTAATAATGTAAAGTTTGATAATAGGTATTGATTTACCCTAGTAAATTATACCATTTATTCCTCCCATGTGGACAATTTGATCATAAAACTATTATTATAACAAATCTTTCCTTTACTTTGACTCCCAAAGCCACGGTCCATCCCATTGAAATTTGGCAAGGAATTCTATAAATGCATCACGACAACGAAGAATATCTACAAGGGTTCCGATCACTATATCTTCTGCCATTCTTGTGTATCAAGCTCTCATCCTGTCAACCTCAAGGCTCAAGACCTTGCTTTCTGCTCGTTTGTTTTTTTCTTTCCTTCTATTAAATTTTATCATTGTTGTTGCGTTTATATTCGATCTTCCAGAATGGATCGCTGCTACTCTCATCGATTATTGTTTTTACATGGACTAATTCTGATGGTATCCCTGCTGCCAATACCTTGTCACTGCCGGTGCAACTTTCCTGCAATATTTAACTTCGGAGATTCGACCTCTGATACTGGTGCTATTCACTTTGCTTTCCCGTATCACGAAGCTGCAGAAAATCCTCCATATGGACAAACCTTCTTCGGTAGACCTGTATATCGCTATAGTGACGGTCGCCTCTCTATTGATTTCTTCGGTGTGTTGTTAATTACAGTCTGCATTCAGTATTTAAGTATATTTTCAACTTTCAGATCGCCGTATAACCAAACATTGATGAATTTATGATAATGTTTTTTGATTCTAATACAGCGACTGCTCTGGGACTACCCTACCTGAGTCCATACATGCAGAGTGTGGGCTCTAACTATTGGCAGGGAGCCAACTTTGCAGCTTCTGGTGCAACTGCCAATGACATCAATTCCTTCATTGCTCCAATTTCTCTGGTTGTTCAGATCAATCAGTTCAAGGTATTCAAGCAGCAGGTCACGTCTGGCACATCAGGTAATTAAGACAATTTTCATTGCTAATTTATTATAAGTTAAAAGAAACACCTATGTAGTATTGTTGCATCTAATGTAGATGGAAACATTTGGTTGGTATCATTTTTCTTTTCTGGGTGTAGGAGCTAAAATCTCTCTTCCAAGAGCAGACGCATTTGACAAGGGAATTTACATGATAGAAATAGGAGGCAATGACTTCAGCTATGGGTACAAAAATCTCAATTTGAGTCCAAGTCAGCTGAAGGAGAGCCTTCTTCCCAACGTGACCAGATCTGTTACAGCTGCTGTGCAGGTACTATTGATCTCATTATTATATCAATATATAGATTGGGCATATTGATAAAAGAATTGTTGATTAATAATTTCAAACTTATGTATAGTATTTCTCATAATTTAACTACTAATTGTAAAATGTCATGACGATTGTGAAATGGATCCAGGAGTTATACAATGAAGGGGCGAGGACAATTTTGGTAAAGAACGTTGGGCCTCAAGGCTGCCAACCCTTCTGGCTCTCTCTTGCCCCTAATGATTTTGACAAGAATGGCTGCTCTATTTCCTTCAACGATGCAGTCCAATACTACAACAATCTGCTCAGACAGAGCCTTTCAAACCTGCGAGCGCAGCTGAGCGGTGCAAACATCATCTATGTTGATAATTACAACATGGTCCTTGACTTAATAGCTAACCCTTCCACCTATGGTGCGCACTGCAAATTTTATCCATATACCATTTGGATGTGTATATAGATCTTTTTATTGTGTTCTGATCTGACACCGATGTGAATGCATGCAGGGTTCAATCAAACCACTAGAGCTTGTTGTGGAGTGAGAGGGAATTATAATTATGATGCAACTATTTGGTGTGGAAGCACTGGGACTATCAATGGCAATGTTGTGAAGGCCGAAGCCTGCGCCGATCCGGCCTCTTATATCATTTGGGATGGAGTTCACTGGACCGATCATGCTAACAGACTGCTCACCCAAGCGATACTGGGAGGCAAATACTTCGAACCTGCATTGTCCATTGGAAGTCAGTGTGATCTACAGCCATTTTGATAAACATTGAATTCATTTAGAGTCCAAAAAAAAACAGATTACAGAACCGGATTCGAGATGAAAGATTTCGTGAAATTTATGGCCTTGCAGTATCTCAAAGTTTCCTTCTTCCTCATTTGTTATGAGCAGGGTGACACTAGACCGTACTGTTTTTAACCCCACGTATGCGAATATGTGAGCTGTTTTTCCCATGACGGCATCAGTTGGTTTTAAAAAACTGTTAGCTTAGAACAAAACAAGTGCGCAGTATGGTTCAAATTTACTGGGGAATTTGAATGATCCAGTATTGTTTTAATTTTTGTAGTTGTCCTTGAATTAAAATTTTCTCGTCGTCCTGTCTTTAACCAGAAACAATTTTATACTCGATAAATACTGATCTACAAACCAGTTCTAATTATGATTAATCATTGCTCTAACATGCAGTGTTCGACAATGTCTACTACATATATTTCTAGCAGTTTTTAAATCTTTTGCAAGTGCATTCAATTAAATCAGAATGTGTGCAGATCGTAGAAATAAACTAGAGGCAAAATGTTTGAGAAAGCTGTTGTTTGGATCTTAGCTGCAACTTTCTTTCGAGAGGTTATCTGAGTGACTAAGACAGAGTTGAAAGCCTGGAGTAGGATTTTAATTCAGCGCCTGGAGTAGGGTTTTAATTCAGCATTTCCATATATTTAGGTTTGATAAATTCAGTGTTTTTATGGTTTGCCCCATCTATAATGGATTTGCAAGACTTTAGTTCAGCATTTTCATATATCTAGGTTTGATGAATTCAATATGTTTCTATTGTTTGCCAAAAACAATGAGAGTTCAGCTTTCAAACCAAAATACAAAAAAAAATAACCTAGAAAGCTCTGCTCATAAATTAGATCCAAAACCGCAATGCCAATCCAGATTTAGTTAGCTAACCATTTCGCATACACAAGAGTTAAAAAAAACACCATTAAAAACCCCGCTGGAAAAAAAAACAAATATTACTGGGAAGTGAAGGGCTTTGGAAGGTCGATTGATTGACATGAGAGTATTCTATTAAAATGCTGCAGTCGGTTTGCGAGATGTTATATGATTCGTTTTAATCAAACCGTGTGAGGGAAATCTTGGGGGTAAAAACAATAACGCAGATAATTTAATCTGAATTTTAGAAGTTAAAGATTCACAGTTTATGAAGGATTTATCTCAGTTTCTAATAAATCACATATCAACAATTACATGTTGATCATAGAACAATTTGTATCTATTAGAATGGGTTAACCAAAAACTATCTTATTCACATCTGTCATGCATTAAGTTTTAGAGTTTAACGTATAATTAGGTTGACTCTTAACCTGAAGTGTTAACTCTCAGATTAAGCACCAAAAAATCACAGATTTTGTTATTATACATATTATAAGATATTGTATAGTTTAGGTAAAATATTAAAATATTTTTTAAATATGTTATTGGATGGTATTCCATTCATCCATATCTGATTTTTTCGTTTTCGCATCAACACGCCCAATTTTATAATTTCTTTATATATGTAATTCACATAAAATGATATGATTAAGTTAAAATGATATAATTAAGTTAATTAAGTTAAAAGGATATAATTAAGATATGATATAATTAAGTTTAAGATAGGTATTGAGAACTTTTATTTATGGCTAAAATATCTGTTTGTTATTAATAATATTTTAATTTTATAAATTATTTTACTTAGAATTGAAAATTGACCTGAAATCTTTTAATTAAATGGATATTCAAATATTTTAGATAATCTCTAGTGGTTTATGGTTTTAATTGACAAAGTTAAAACCATATACTACACAACAAGATTATAGCTCAAAAGATTACACACTAGTCAATTATTTTAAATCCTATTGATTCATTTTGCATTGAAAGTTATTTAAGCTCAAAACACACAGAATTTTACTTGAAGGCTATATCATAAAATAGATAGATAATTAACTAATACATGCTATTCTTTTTCAGCTTTGTATTGCTTGTTTTTCTTTCTTAGCTACTTTTCACTCCAATAAAAAAGCTCTAGGGATTTTATAAAACCACCTTCTAGAATAATTCTATGATTTTATTATTGGACAATAAAATAAACTATTATACTATGGAGGGATCAAATTTAAAAGATACATATAACAAGCTCTTAGTGGCCCAATAGAAGGATAAATGAAGGCATACAAAGAAGCAACATCTTCATTATGATAGGCAAAACAAGGTTCCCAGGCCCTCTTAACCACCCCCTCATTTGAATGGTGACAAAGTACATTAAAATTCAAAAGTAAGAACACTAAGAGACATAGCAATTTTTTGGAGTTAGATGTTTTAAAAAGAAGGATGCATTAGAACTAGTTGAAAAAGAACAACAATAATCTTGATTCCTTTTCAAACTTTTTTTCTCATGGACATGCACTTTATATTTTTTTTCTTTGAATACATCTTCTTTTTGTAATGTCAAATAAATATCTGTGGGTGATGATAAAATCTCTTAGTGTTGTAGGGCCTAGAATCATTTGTTGGTAATACTGATTTCAATGTTGCATTATATGTTTCAAGTCTCCCTAACAATATCGTGTTAATATATCAAATTGCTCATTAAACAAAAAAACAAAACAATAGAGTTTTCACCTCACCAATTTATAATCGAGGATCTCATTGATCCCAAACATGTCCTAGAAAATAGAATTGTTCATGATATTACTAGCTTGTACAGATTTGATAACTTATGATTTATCACATTTTTCATTTTATTTATTTATCATAGAAATGGCTTAAGAAAATATCTCATGACTAATTTAGTCATCTAAATTATCAATAATTACATAAGCTATATAATTAAGATATGTTGACTATATTTTCTTCCCTTTCTTATAGAGATAGTGTTTGTGTCAATTGTGTTCTAAAACATCATGAGAATAATTTTGACAAATGTGCAACTTGGCATGCCTTGCCACCCTTACAACTTGTTCATATTGATTTTTATGGTTTTTCTTCTTTCTCCTACCTTCTCTAGGTGCATGTACTTCTTAAATTCCATTGATGATTTCTCAAAGCACACTTGGGTTGTGTATTAAAACTTAAAAGTGAAGGTTTTGTCAAGTTTTTGACTTGAAAGGCCCTTGTAGAAAATAACCAAGACATCAATTGCTCAAGATAAGAATAAATAATGGAAGTGAACATGTTAATATTTTTTTTTTTTTTTTTTTTTTTTTTTTTTTTTTAACTCATTACATTATGTATGACATTCAAATACAACATACTATTCCATATATATCCCAACTAAATGGTGTTTTTAAGTAAAATAATTAGACATAGGAAATGAAGAATCATATGATCCAATTGAAGGGATTTAAATATTTATCTTTCGCCAAAATCCATTAATTTTTCTAACAACATAATAAATCATATTCTCGCAAAACATTTAAAAAATATAAAAGTGAAATAGAAGTAAAATTAAATTAGATGTAAACCACTTCCATTCCATGTAGTGAAGCATCTGCTCATGTTTATAATGAGAAGTAACCATTATAAAGAAAAAGTGAGTGATTTTTTGTTGTTGGATATTCTAAAGATGTATAAAGATATATGTTTTTTCAACTTAATTCCAATGAAATTATAGTTAGAAGATATGCTAATCTAGATGAATGTCTTTTGATTTGCAACCCTAGTTTGACAATTATGCTATCTTATGCCTACAATCCATCTTTGGCATCTATGCAATGTTTATTTCCCACTTTTATATTAATTATTATACTCCGGTTTCTTCTTTCGATAGTGATTACGAGGATGACAATCCTCCTCCGCCTACTCACCTTCCCCTAGTTGGTTCCACTGAATATTAATTTACAGTGGTCTCGTCACTTCCCAAATTGTTTTGTTTAACATGAGAAACAATACATATTCCTATACATGAACATTGTTTATATTTACAATTTGAGTGGGGCTCCCAAATTTTGGCACAAGTATCAAAAACCTTTGATCAAAAAATATTTTCAAAAGATTCTATCCATTTAAAGTGGGACACAAAAATGAATCAAGAATATCATTTTTTTAATTGAAAAATGATATTGGGGATCTCTTAGCTTCTTAAAAAGTAAGAAAAATTGTAATATGTAGACATTATGTAAATGGTTGCATGGAAATAACTATGCATCGAATAGAAGTGTTACAGGAAATAAGACCCAATTAGTTTCCAATAGATTTTTTTCAAGGAATTTATTTATTATAATGAAACATTTTCCCTTATATCCAAGTGGATTCTGTCTAGTGTAGGTTACTCAAATGTATGCTTATTGTATCTTCATGCGTGTAGATTTTTAGGACGAAATTTGTGAACAACCTCATAGATATGTTTAGATTACTCTAGCCTTGTAGATTTTTAGGACGAAATTTGTGAACAACCTCATGCATATATTTAGATTACTCTAGCCTTGTAGATTTTTAGGACAGAATTTTTGAACAACATCATGGATATGTTTAGATTACTCTAGTCTTGTATTCCACTTTAAGAAATCTCTCTATGGTTTTAAGACATTTTAGTGAGATTTTTTTGATAAAATAGATAACTTTCTTCTTAATACTGAATTTTCTAAATGTCATTCTAAACCTAGTGCTTATATTAATAAATACATGGCAACCATATCACATTACTTGTTTTTTTTGTTGATGAGTTCATTTTCATTGGTAGTGACCCTAATATTTTAAACCAAGTGAAATACAACTTTAAGGAGATTTTTGGAATGAGAAACCTAGATCATTTAAATTATTTGATTTCCCTTAAAGTATTTTAAACCAAAAAATTCATTTCATTTTCCTAGTCTAAGCATGGATCTAACCTTCTTTTCCAAGTTCACATGGAATATTTCAATTGAACCCCATCTCCCTCATGATCTAAACTTAGAATTATTTTCATTTGTACTACATTTGAAGCACATACTAGTTTATACCATAAATTAGTTGGCAATATTTTATATTTGACTCATACCCATCTTGATATTTTTTTATGTTGTTTTTGTCTCATAGTATATGCAAAGAGCCTATGAAGGCTAGAATTAATAAAAAAAGGTTACTTATGCACATCTAGGGCATAGTTTGGTTTTGCATACACTACAATTTAAGGATAACTCTATTGGTTAATTTCATTAATTTTGATTGGCTAGTGACCCTGATGACTACAAGTTTACTACAATCTTGTTTTCAAATTTGGTTTTGGACCTATCACCTCAGATCATGAGAATTCATAAGCTCATGTTTTTAATTTAGTAGAAGAACCATATCGAGTTAAATATAATGCAAGTCAAGAATCCTTATGAGCTCAAGCGATTCTTTCAAAGCTTGGATTCTAGAAAAAATATTAGGCCACACTCGTGTGTGGTAGTAAAAGTTCCATCAAGCTTGCCAAATATCCATTTCAACATTAATGAAATAGAAAAAATGAGATATGCATGCAATTCATTAGAAAAAATAATCAAGATCACATTCTTGAAGTGTTTTTTATCCCTACATATGATGATGTTATGAACATTTTAACAAAGATTCTTACGGAAGTGAAGTTTTATTCTTTAATTTACACGAGGATTTTAGGAAGTTGTTACGGTGGGATAGAGACTAATTCCCCCATCCCTTCCTTACTATTTCATCTTTGTAAATTATTCAATTCTATCACATGTTATTCTTAGGTGGGAATGTTAATATATTTACATAATTATGGGTTAGCTAAGGCCATCTTGGTCTATTGTGTCTTTGGTAAAGTTTTTGACATAGTTTCCATTTGTAGTTATGAAATTTAATGGTAATTGTATCTTCTATATGTAAAGTGATCTAACATTTCATTTTCCCCTTAATAAATACTTGTATATTTATCCATGGATTAACACTTAATTAGTCCATAATATCTATTTAAAGAGAATGGATAGACATTTGTTGATAATTGATTTTAATAAATTGATGTTATTTTTCCTTTCGTATCAATTATATTGCTTTAAGTGGCTACATTAAATAACATGATGGACTATTTACCTTATTGAGGGTTTTAAATACATATTACATTGTTCTACTTATTTCTAATAAATTTTTGTGAGAAATTTCTTAATGTGTTCAACTTATGGACAAATACTCCATTTTTTTAACAATTCTATTAGAATTTGGACATGTCTATGATTAGTGTATCTCTTCCATTCAATCTAACATGGTTTGATATATCTCTTTCATGAGATGAGTTGGTCCTTGAATGGAAAATCAATGATTTTGGATTTCTACTAATATAAATTTGGCCAGCTTCTATGATCAATTTAATTCCCCACTATATAATTAATTTGGTGCGTCCAACCTCTTTGGCCTTTTTTAAATTTCCAATATATTTTCAATATCATGTGTGCCACTCCATGCTTTATGCACATAGTGATATTGTGTGTTCAATAAGATATTGAATGTTTTATTAACATAATAGACAATATTAGAGAGTGTTTCATTGCGATGTGCTATCTAATATTTGTACAATTATAAATAGTTAACATTCACAAATAATATAAGAGAATATTTCAATGTGATAGAACACCTAAAATCCTTGTTGATTCAGAACTGCACCAATAGCATAGTTAAAGTCATTGCCCTCAATCTCAAAAGGATATTCTAGGTCTAGAAAACTAAGAATTAGGTGTGAATAAAAGGTAGTGTTTCAAAGCCTTGAATTCTTTTCTTTTATGACATCAAGTAGGAAAAACTTGTTTTATCTCCAACTTTGGTTACCTAACTTAAGCGGTAAACAATATGAAAGAACCACAGCATGAACCTTTAGTAGAAGTAATAAAGGCCCAACAAGTTATGAATCTACATTATATTCATCCAATCCAGTCTCTAATGACTTGGATCTAGGCAAACCATGTTAATCCATGACGTATCCTAAATACTCAATTATTTGCATGAAAATGAGCATTTCTAATATTGTCAAACTTGTGTTGTCATAGAGTACTTAAGGCCTATTCATTGTGCTACAATGTTCCACCTACATTTGAATAAATATAAGGATGTCATCCAAATATATGACCACAAAGGAGTTTGTGAACATCTAAAGGATATCTTGCATCATCGTCATGAATGTTGCTAGAGCGTTAGCGAAGAAAAAAGGCACGAAAAAACACTGAAGGCGTATTTCATTATATCTGAATGTTTTATTCCAAATATGTTAGTTTGTTCAATTGGAACTTGGTGGTATCTTGACTCTATATGAATCTTAGTAAAAAAATTGGCACCATTAAGCTAATAAACAATATCGTAAATTTGGGAGATTGGAAGGATATGTAATATATAGAGTATACATGTCTCATATTTCTCTTGCACCAACACAATTGGGCTCTCCCAAGGTGAGGAGATCAATAAAATGTGTCCCTTTTGGATGAGCTCATGAATTTGACATTTTATTTCCTAATACTCTAGAAGAGAGAATTTAATGGGCCACAATGTAAAGGAGCACCAAGTATCAAGTCAATTGAATGTTTGGATTGGAAATGAAAAGGTACCCCAATAGGTGAAGTGAAGATATCTCTATATTCCTTTACAATAATTTCAAATGATTCTACTATGTAAAGAGGCCCCATGTCAATTCTATGGTGGTTGTAGTGACCTTTGTTTACATTTTGACCAAATAATGAAGAGAAAAAAAAATCAATGAGTTATTACCTTTGAGAAATATTTTTTTGAGATCAATGCAATTAGAATAGATGGAAATACCTCTGTTACCCTATATATATGACAATGAAACTGTTGTGACATGACTCATAAAAAAATGACATTTCCACATACAAGTTTCCTTGAAAGAACATCACAAAATCCAAGTGGAGAAACATCAAAAAATACCTCATACTTGAAGGATTGATGTTATAAGACATGATGCATTATTGGGTTATGAGAATGTCTTGTCCTTGTATCAACCAGCCAATGGTGTATGTTTGGGGGTGTGGCATAATAGCAAGATTCAATCTCTTGATCACCTTAGCTGAGATTATGTTATTTTAGATCTTGGTCTAAATTATAATTTGCGAATTTTTTTTATTTCTTTTTCTTTAATTTCATCCAACAATGATTTCTTTTAAAGAAATTCATTAATGTTATGCTATTTGATTTTGTAGAATCAGACCACCTTTAAGTTTCCTTCTTCAACTTCCCATTATGTTTCTTTTCTTATGACTTGGATTGTTTATCTTGATGTTCTTATCTATTTTCCCTTTTCTTTATGATTTAGTTTCCACTTTTATATACTTTTATACTAGTGGGTTTGTAGACTTTGACTCTCACTTATTATTTTGCATAAATTTCTACTCAATTTTGACAACATATTGATAAGCATATCCTAGTGAGGAGATGTCTAGAAAATTAATATGTTTTGGATGTACCTATATGGGCCACTATTATACTTTAGAGCCAACTTCTATTTATATTATTAATACATAATTTTGAGAAAAGCTATAAAATTATTGATTCACTTCATCTTCTTTTTCCTTTATGATGCAAGGGATTCCTTGGGAAATAACTTGATATGATCTCCTCCTCCGTTATCTCTTTTTTCTTCTATCATGGAAGGTTGCTTAAGATATAAATATTGATTCTTCCCAAGTGAAAATACCTTGAGACCCAACTCTCTCTACTCTAACCTCATAAGGGACATGTATCGAGAGACAATATGGACTATATAGGGATGTGTATAAATAGACAATATACAAGGAATGAAATTATAGAAAAGAAAGGAAAATGGAACATGCACATAAATAAATATAGTAGAGAGAAAAATAGTTTAGTGAAAATCCAAATTTTATAAATAAATAAAATAGTAGAATATTGAAGAAAACAAATTAGATAGGATGGTGATGGCTTACGGTTGCAGAGACAGATATGGATGTTATACTCATTAGAAAAATCTATTATAAGAGTTTCAAATAATGGAATTTTAACATAAAGAAAATTATCCTAAGGGTCCAAAAATATAACCCTGGAAGATGAACTATCAAAAGGTTTACAAGCCCCAAGGTGTTTAGTTGCTACCTCAACTTTCTAGGGATGCAACATTTTCCTACAATCTCCATTTTGGGTTGACAGTATCTCATTGCAAAAAATTATCGAAGGAATACAATTTTTTTTTAGGTCTAAGGAATTCTATCGAAATCCTTGGTATAGGAATTCCATGGAAACCTATGATCCCTTGAGTTGCCAAAAAACATCATTTGCGGACTTGAAAAGGTCTTTGATGTTTGGGTCTGAAAAAACCATAGGAAAACTATTAAAAAGATATAGAACTATTGAGTCAATGGAAGAGTTAGATAGCTACTTACATACACCTAAAGGAGTTATGGTGTTAGTGACCATTGGAACATATTTTTGAAAACTATAACCAGACATTATCACCCACCTAAAACATGACTAGAAATTGATTAATGCCTTAAAGATTCATTGTTTCTTGGAGGTGTTGAATGTTACAAGGACCTAGGAATGTACCAATGCTATAATTTTAATAAAAGAGATAGCACTTTGTTGTCCTTTTTATTGGTGTGAATATTTTTTATGTGAAAGCATAACTTGAAATTCATGAGGTGTAAGGGTTTGATAACTAAGAAAATAGGTATTGTGGAATTTTGTTGAAACATATTGTTGACCACCTTATAATTTCCACGATGTCACCTATAATGTAATACCCCACCCTAGATTTACCCGCTTTTACAAGTTATCCAGGGTAAAAATGAGATGAAAGTTATTATGCATTACCTACAATTGTCTTGAACCTTTACTATAACCTCCTGGGACACTTGATCACCCTGAGGTCAGCAAACACCCATTCGTGAATCTTCCCTAAGATGGAAATTTCTTTTCACATGAATTTACAAGCCAGTTGCACACATGTAGACCTATGCATGTGGCTAGAAGGCTCCATCTGCATGCACAACTCACCCTCCATGTGACTACAACTAAATTTTTTTGGATCTAAGAGTGCGGGCAGAAGCCATGTTCCACATCTTCAGCTCTAACCTATAGGCCAACTGCCCAAAACTACCTAGAACTTCCAATGCTTTCTTTAAGATTCTTCTTGCAATATTCTTGGCTCAATCCCTACTCAAAATTTTCAAATATATCATAAAAATTTTTACAAACACTTCGTAAGCATAGTACCTATAGGTCATGAATACATATTTGTACAATAATTCATTTAGTTCATGAGAGAATTATCAAACAGGTTTGTTTCCCTCTATTACTAGCTACAAAAACACACATTAGCTCATGCATTCATATAAGGCAACCAAGAGTCCATCAAAAAATGGAATGGATCCATAACAAGAGCACATCATACACTAAGAAATATACCATCCATGTAACCAACATTTAACTAGAATATAACCATAACAAATCATTCATGAAATCATATATAAAATCAGGAATTTTTCTCATTAATTTCTATAGGAATCAACACATATTAATATATACAAATTCTAATTACCAAGTCATGGACTTATAGGTACCACCCAACCATATATTGTGCTTTTAAAACCCTCCTCCCACATCTACCCAAGTAACTAGCCAATTGAGGTAAACACGTAACGATGAGTTACTATGATATGATTCAACTTTTTTATGTGTGAGTCAAGGAAGTGGAACCAACAGAACACAACTACATATACCTTCTAGGCATAATGCATAACCCTCCTAGGAGCTGTCTAAATGTTCCAGATGATAAGGCCCTTTGACAAACTGACTTTTTACTACCATAAACTCTTAGTCACTCCCATGACATGGGAATGTGTGCGAATGGAGCTCTATAGGCACTCCCATAGCATGGAAATGCCTGCAACTAGGGAATTTCCCAGGGAGTTATGTGCCTGCGACTCCAGATTTTGTGACACCTGTTTAGAGCCAGGTCTCATGTCACTGCCCAAAACTCCATCAAACTTCTAGAAATAAAAGACAAAATCAGAACAATGATACGAACACAATTGCTTGAACAAGGACTTCGCTAGACCCTTACTAGCCATGAAAAGGTTTTCATCAAACATGTCACAAATATGTAATCTACAGGCCTTAAAAATAGATCTAAGCATATGGGTCTCATATGTATCTGAGAATCACTAAGAAGCATTAAAGACTTATCACATTACCTACATTATCATCTATTAGGTCATAGATTCATTTTTAATTCATTTTCAAATCAAAACATGATGAGAGCCATACATCATCACTATCATAAAACATAGTCATAACCAGCATTTAAACAATAGAAATGATAAGCATAGAAAACCATATAAGCCACATAATAACATGTACATTTACCCATCAATACAAGAGGAAAAGAGATCTTATTTCCATATGGAAAATGCAATCAAGTCTAGGACTTCCATGAACCATCCAACCATAGACATGGTTGAACCAAATCTCTATTTCAGCTAGACACCCTCGTGCCATATTCCAAGCATGAATGTCAGATCGCATGGAACAATGCAAATAAAACCAAACCAAGGCTTCCAAAGGCCAAACCACCTTGATGCTCAACCAGTGATTCCTCCTCACGGTGAGACATCACTAACCATCACCAAATTCATCTCTACCCAAGTTGTCTAACGCTCTAGAGTGTTTGTTCCAACCAGGGATTCCAGGACTAGTAACTCAACCTGTAACTATCATCAGGCTTCCAGAGCATTTGTCCAACCAAGGCTTTGAGGACTACTAAATCAACCCAAGCTGTTACAGGGATTCTAAAGTGATTTTCCAACCAAGGCTTCCAGGAACTAGTAATTCAACCCATATCCATAAGGAACATGAGAACCAACCAAAAATCGAAACAGAGAAACCCACAATACGATGGTTATATAGGAAATGGAAAGGCTAGGAAAATTCAATGTAAATTTAGGGAATCCTCCATTCCAATGATAGATCATAACGGAGACACCACATGCATTCCAAAACTAGTAAGGATATCATACATGTAACCTAGTACATACAAGAAAAACTCATTGTAGTTGTTGATCTCCATGTCGTCTTGTGCTTTCTTTCTCTTCCTTTTCCTTCTTTCTCCAAAACTCCAAGTATGCCACACTCCTCCAAGAGTGCTCCAACAAAAATCCAAGTGACCAAGAGTATGAGATAGAGAGAGAGCTCCAAAACTCAATTCACAAAAGGTTACCAATGGATCCTCAGAAGGCTTTTTATCAATGAGACCTCCATTTTCTTCATTTTCCTCCTCACACACAAACTATGACATTTCACCTCCCATTTCTCCTATTTTCCATTATTTTCATAAATAAAGTGCCAATAAATTCCTCAAGCCTTTCGTAATCCTTTTCCATTTCCTTTTCTAATTTCCTTAGCCATTAATTAATCACAAGTGATCCCCATCACTATATTTTTGCCCAACATTCATCTTGGAATACGTGTTGCATGACCTTGGTAAATAGTTTACCATTTATTAACTTTTACATGCTTTTTTGACTAGGGCTATTACAAAACCCTCCCCATTGGGGGAACGTCATCCTTGGTGTTCACTAACACCTACAACCAACAAAATTGTTGTAAGAAAAACATACTACCCATGGAGCTTTATAACTTAGCGCGTTGCACTATTTACAATGATCAACCTGTTGAGAAGCAAACCATCATCAACACATAAGAACATCATGATAACTATAATGAAATGACACCCATACCACTTATTGGAGCTTTATAACACAACTTATGGTGGTATTTACATCCATATACATATGTACATGTACCAAAGTATCACCAAATAATGGACCAAAAACATATACCAAAACATTCACTCAACCAATGAATAGAGAAGGATACATAGCCTGCATCTGATCTTCCATCTCCCATGTAGCTTCATGGTGCCCAAAGTGCTTCCATTACACCTTAACCTAATCGATTGCTTGGTTCCAGAGAATGAGCATCTTTCTCTACAAAAAATGAATTGAGGTTTTGACTAGAATTCTCCTTCTCGCTCCACCTACAATATAGACCATTCAATCACATGATCAAAATATTTAACATACTTCTTAAAAAATTACACATGGAAAACATCATGGAATTTAATTGTAAGAGGTAGTGCCATTCGATGGTCTACTCACCCATTCCTCTTAAGAATCTAGAAAGGTCCACAAAACTGAGGTTCTAGCTTGGCAAGTGATCCAATCATCAAGGAGCTCTTCCTCAGCTTGATGCACAAATACACCTACTCCCCAACATCAAACCCCTTAAACAACATATTCTGATCTTCATAATTTTTTTTCTTATCATGTGCTTCTTTCAAATTCTTCTTGATTACCTTCATTTCCTATTCCATCTCTGCCAATATTTCATGTCCAATCAACACCCTGTTAACTGGATTAATCGAATTGATGGGACTATTGCAACTGCACTCATACAATGCTTTAAATGACTCATCCTTAGTGATTCCTATCAAGAATTGTTGTAGGAAAACTTGACCAACGGAAGGTACTCCTCCCATCTCCTTTTCTCATGCATCACATACATCCTCAACGTGTCCTCCATTATCCTATTGACCATCTATGTCCGTCCATCTGTCTGTGGATAATAGGCTATAGTGAAGGCCAACTTTTTACCTCATTGCGCAAAAATACCCTTCAAAACTTGGAAGTGAACTTCACAACCCTGTCTAACACAATATTCTTCCGAAGACCATGAAATTTTACCACATATATGATGAATACCTGTGTTACATCATTCACCGAGTATGTAGACTTCATTTGAATGATGTTCGCAACCTTTTCCAACCTTTCCACCACAACCATGATGGAATCATGTTGTCTAGATGTCCTAAAAAAACCTATGATAAAGTCCATGGAAATTACCTCCCATTTCCACTCTAGAATTGGAATCAGCTATAGTAGTCCACCTGGATTCTTACACTCTACCTTCACTTGCTAACAATCCAAGCACCTAGCTACAAACTTTGCTACATTTGTCTTCAAATCCTGTCAATAGTAAAACCTCTTCATTGATGTCAACATCTTTGGTAGCCTGGGTGACTTGAATATGGTTTCGCATGAGACTCCCTGAATATCACCTTATTGAGCTCATTGATGTCTAGTACATATATCCTATCTCTAAACCTAATCAATCGATTTGTTATGAGACAACATTCCACATCTTGTGCACCTATACCTATACATGTACCATTACCTCTGCCTGTAGCTATACCACTACCTATACGCACACATGTACTCTATTGTAACCTGTGCCTAAGCTACATGTACCTGACATATTGCTAACCTTCCTGCAAGATCTTATCCTATAAATCTATCCCATAGGAGCTCATAGTTGCTATATGGTTCACCAGTATCTGCCTTCTAAGAGCATATGCAACCATATTCTCTTTACCTTTAATATTATTGATCTCAAAGTCAAACCCATTAATTATGTGAAACCATCTAGATCACCTAGAATTTAGATTCAGTTGGTTAAATAGATACCTTAATAGAATGTGATCATCATTTGTACAAATTCTCTTCCAAGAAGATAATGCCTCCACATGCTCAATGCATGTATGATCACTGCCAACTCAAGATCATATGTCATATAACTCTACTTGTACTCATTTAGTTTCTGCGGCTCATAGGATACCACCTATCCTTCCTACAAAAGGACTCCACCAAGCCCAGTCTTACAAGCATATATACATACCACAAACTCTTTTTTTGGATCTATGATCTTTAATAATGGACGATGTGTCAACAATTTATTTACCTACTCAAAATTGGCTAAACATTCCTATGTCCATTCAAACCTCTTACCTTTCCTTTGCAATGATATGATAGGATAAGCAATCTGCAAGAAGTTCCTAATGAACCTCCTATAATAACCTACTAACCCCATGAAGGATACCACCTCATCTACATTCCTAGGAGTTTCCCACTCCACAATAGCTCTTACCTTTTCTAGCTCCAATGCTATGCCTTCTTTGGAAACCACATGGCCCAAGTAATCTACCTTAGTCTAAAAGAAACTGCACTGCCTGAGCTTAGCATAAAATTTATGGTCTCTCAACAATCTCAATACTGTTACTAAGTGTTTGACATGCTCTTCTTCATTTTTAGAATATACCAGTATATCATCAATGAACACAATAACAAACTTGTCCAAATAAGGACAAGACATTATTCATTAGGAACATAAAAGTAGTAAAAGAATTAGTCAAAAGGAATGAAACTACAAAAAACTCATAATGCCCATACCTAGTCCAGAAAGCTATCTTGTAAATGTCTTCTTCCTTGATGTGTATCTGATGATATCTAGATCTCAGATCAATATTCGAAAACACTCTTGCTCCCTTCAACTGATCGAACAAATCATCAATTCTCGGCAACATATATCTGTTCTTGATGATCACATTGTTCAACTTCCTATAATCAATGCATAATCTGAGAGTACCATCCTTCTTGTTTACAAACAACAGTGGCGCACCCCAATGTGATACAGTTGGCCTAATGTATCCCTTGTCAATAATTTCCTTCAACTACAACTTCAACTCTACCAAATCTGGTGTGCTCATCTTGTGGTGTCTTTGATGTTGGTGCTTCTCCTCGTACAAACTCAATAGAAAATTTTAGTTCTTTGTGAGGTGAAATCTATGAAATATCTACAGGAAATACGTCCTAAAACTACTGTAAGACTGGGTACCTACTCAAAACATATGAATCCTCAACTTCCTTACCTTTGTCAATAGAAATATGCAATGGAAATAACACACATTTCTTTCCTACGACTATGTTTTATGTGCATAGTTGTAACCATTCTCACTAATGTTTCTTTATGCTTACCATGCAAGACTCGTTGTTCTCCATTATCATTCAGGAACTGAATAATATTTTCATAACAATCCAGCTTGGTCCTATGAAGATATGATTAGTCTATTCCCAACAACATACTATATGATCCTAACGAAAATAAATTCTAATGTGCTAAGGTAGGCATACCATTCAAATAAAATGCACAAGATCTTACCCAATGTTGAACTCTCTTCTTTGTACCTGTAGCTATCTTCACTAACCAAGACTTTGCATGTACTTCTTTACTCAAACCACACTTATCCACCAAGTTAGGATTAACATAAGTATAATTAGATATAGGTCCAGTCAAAATAGGAACAACTTAATCACAAAGCTTACCATCCATCTAGATAATAGATGGCTAGTGATCTACCTTCTTATTATCTAGCACTGCATAGATCCTAAGAATACTCGGTCCCACATCTCCCACTATCTGTGCCTCTTGAGCACTATAAATTTGTGGTATACCACCATGATGTTGTTGACAATCTCCCATGTCATGCTCTCCTCCACAAGTCCAACACTGCAAAGGCTTCCAACCTTCATCCTTATTATGCTCCTTAGATTGAATTCCCTCTACTTTGTCATGTGCATTGAACTTCTTAGGTGGTGTTGAATTTTGTTTATTACCTATACCCTAAGGTATTTCTCACTTCTGGTCCCATTTTCTTTTTTATTTTCATTACCTTTCTAGTCTGGTTTAGTCTCAAATATTGTAATAGCCCTGGTTAAAATTCCATGTAAATATAAAATATAAGGCCATGGTGATGGGACACATATTCCAAGTTGAATGGTGGGAGAAACATCCTAGTGGGTGTTGATTCGGTTTGATATGGTTAAGATAATTTGCAAGGAAAATGGAAAATGCTTTGGAAATGCATGAGGCATTCATTGTCATATTATTTATGAAAATAAAGGAAATTAGGATAAAATGAAGGTGAAAGGCCATAGGCTTCACGTGAGGAGGAAAATGCAGGAAAATAATTGAAAATGAAGAAAATAGAGGCCTAATTCAAAAGAAGGCTTCTAAGGATCAGTTGATAGGATTATGATAGGTTTTGGTGGAGCTTTCTTCTATTTTCTCTCTCTCATACTCTTGGAGGCTTAGAGTTTTCTTGGAGAACTTTTCAAGGGTGTGGCATACTTGGATTTTTAAAGCAAGAAGGCAAACTAAGAGCAGGAAAGTGCAAGAGGGCATCAGGATCAACAACTACATCATATTTTATTGCAAGTATCGAGTTGCATGAAAGATTTCTTCACTAATTTTGGCATGCATGGCACATGCCTTTGGTTTCTTGGTTATGACCTACGATTGGCATGGAGGATGGTCGGGATTGATAGTGGATTCCCTAGCCTTTCCATTTCCTAGATAACCATGGAGTTTGTGGGTTTATTTCCTTGATTGTTTCGGTTGGTCCTCATGTTTCTTTATCTTCATTTGAGTTATTCGTTCCAGGAGCCTTGGTTGAACAAACGCTCTGGAAGCCTTGTAACAGCTTGGGTTGAGTTACTAGTCCTGGAGCCTTGGTTGGAAAAGTGCATTGGAAGCCCTGTAGCATCTTGGGTTGAGTTACTATTCCCATAGTCTTGGTTGGACAAACACTCTAGAGCCCTTGGTGGGTTGAGTTACTAGTCTTGGAGCCTTGGCTGGATAAATGCTCTGGAGCATAGTAGTAATTGTGGTTTGAGTTACTAGTCTTGGAGCCTTGGTTGGACAAACATTCTGGATCTTGGCAGCAGCCATGGGTTGAGTTACTAGTCGTAGAAGTTGAGTTGGAAGAAAAGCTCTGGAGCCTTAGAAGGCTTGGATAGAAACTGATTTGATGTTGGTTTTGTGACTTTTAACCGTGAGGTGGAATAATTGTTTGATGGGTTGAGGTCGATGGCCTCTAGAAGCCCTGGGTAGTTTTTCATTGATGTGTTCTATAAGATGCCACATTCGCGCTTGCAATATGGCATGTGGGTGAATGGATTAAGAGATATTTGGCTTAGCCATTCTATGATCAAGTGGAATGTGGAAGTCCCATCTTGGGTTTGGACTTTGCATCATTATTGAAAAGTTATTTCTCCTAGTATTTCTATGAGCATTATGATGGATTATATGTGGTTTATATGCTTGTGATTTCATTATTATTTTTGTCGCTATTATGCTGGTTATTTACATGTTTTATGACAATAGCCATGAGTGACTCTCATCATGTTCTTACTTGTTATTGAATGATCAATGTATCTATGGCCTAATGGATGAAATGACAACTAATGTGATAAGGATACAATGCTTCATAGAAAAACCCAGATAACTACAAGACCCTTATGCTTGGATCTGTTAATTACACCTGTAGATTACACATTTGAAATATATTTGACGAAATGCTTGTCATGACTAGTAGCGGTCCAGTCAAGGCCTTGAACAAGTATTCTCTTTAGTACTATCATTTCCATGTTATTTTACTGATTTGAAGAGATGGTTCAATTATGGGTAGTGACCTAGGCTCTTGGCCTAAAAAATTGGCCCAAATCCTAGAGTTGCTAGCATAGCACTGAGATTTTTCGTCTCTGGTTGCTAGAAAGTAAGCATGTGAGAGCAACTTTGGGTTTTTGGTTTCCCTCATGCCTATGTATGGGAGTGACTAAGGCTTAAGTTGTCCAAAAGTTTAGTGCAACCCAACAGTACACTATCTAAAGTATTGGATTGGTTCATAAGGGTCCTCTCGCTGATGGTTAATGTCTGTATGGTGTGTTTCCATTAGTTCCACTTCCTTAACATGACTTAGGAGGTCGAATCATATCATAGTGGCCTCTCATCACATGTTTATCTGGCTGGTCAATTTCTTGGGTAGATGTGGGAGAATGGTATTACAAAGTGCTATTAGAGAATGGTTCACCCCACGAACGAGATGGGTTGCATGTTGGTCATGAATTCATATTGGTTAAATATGTGTTCCTTATGAATGTAGTCCATGTGATTGTTGCATTTGCATGGTATTGATCATGGTTGTAGTGATGTCACCATGAAGGTTGATGATGTTGTTGTTAGGATGTATCGTCATGAGTGTATGGTTGTATATGCATTTTTTATGCATGTCAGTGTTTACATGTTATTAAGTGCACATGATGCGGTTCTTGTTGTTGTCATGCATGAGGTCATGGTTTGTGTAGTTTTTATGGCCATGCATTGGTGACTGGACTCTAGCTAGAATGATATTTATATGGTTTTGTACTCAATTCTATTATATGTCTATATGCATTTGTTATATGTATGGTCTTGGTTATAGTTGTGCATGAATAGTAGGTAAAACATGCCTTGTGAAGTCCTTGTATGCAATTTAGGTCATCATGATGCTATTAGTGGTTATGATGCTAATGTGTTGGCTGAGATAGAGTAAGGGATGAATATCATCATAATGATGTTACAACATTAGACTTTGGGATAAGAGAAGATCATCATATAGGTTTGCATGTTGGGCATGCAGGTAAGTAAGTTAAGGATTGTTATATGCATTAGGTTTATATACATTAGGTTTATGTACATGTCTTTTGAGGTTATGGTTACATACATGACAGATGATAGTTGATCAATATAGTCATAAGCACATGCATCAGATAGTCAAGAATGATAGTAACATGTGGTTGTATGAAATTCTATTGATGTTTTATGTTAGTAACTTGATGATTAGGGTTATTACATTAATATCTTGATGTTATATGTATTATGTTAACTTCAATTGGCATATGTTGATGGTTATGGTTATGATATTAAGGTATGAGTCTACTTATTATGACATGGTGTTGTACTAGTCTAGGCTGATCATACAATATGTGATTTCCATGCATGCACGACAAATTCTTATAAACTTATGATGTGAACATGCTAGTTATTGAATATTTTGGATATCATGATCTTATTTATATTTGGGTTGATATGTTGTGAAGTTATATCATACTAAGTAGATTGATTATGTAGATAAGATAGCCTCCCTTGAGACAGATTCAGGTATGAACTTGTTTATGTCATCTACATTGTGCTTGATTGTTTGATTATGACATCTATTTCGTGTTTGAGTGTTTGGTGCCTAGTTGATTTATTTAACATGGTATGTTTGCAAGTTGGTTGAATGTTTGATGAATTTCATAATATGAGTCTATGTTCTAATGTTCTTGTTTTAAAATGATTGTACTAACACATAAGTGTCGAGAAAGTTGATATGTACTTGAATGTAGTTGAAAATTGTAGCATTATGTCTATTAACTATGAGTTGACTATTGTGACATGATTTCTAGTCCTGCTAAATGTTGATTTCAAATTGATAGATATGATTGTCTTGATATTTGGAATGTGTGATTGACATGGGTAAATAGTTGTAGGAAACATGCTTGGTATTAGTATGACAAGGTAATAGTTGATGTGTTTATATAACTCACAGTTGGGTGATGTGATAATACATAGTAAGATCGATTGCAGCAAGGTAAAAGGTAAAGGAAAGGAATTGGGCAATAATTCCTTTCGCTATGTTTAGAAACCCTAATTCCAACAAATGATTTCTTTATATATAGGAAGTCTTCTTAACCTTGATTTTGTTTGACATTATGTGGATATGTGTTAGATTCATGAACATTTACTTGACAGGTATATTAGCTAGTCCCTAGTTACTGGTGGATTTGTCAAAGGAATAGGACTCCCTTGAGAGATGGCCTGGATGTGTTCAGTTGCAAGAAAAGTGCTTGGCACAAAAAGGTAAGGTAATTGGTGCATTGTTATATTTATTTATGCAGTGACAGTTATGTGTTTATGGCAGTATGATGTAGGAGATTACATGGCAAAGAGACTACCATGAAATATTGAAGAAGGCTTGGGTTGAGATTTCCCTTGGAAGAACTAGGAACCATGGAGATTGAGTCATGGTGTCCATTTTTAGTCTTGTGCTTTTTTTATTTTGTGATTGTTGTGCTAGATTGGTGATTTTGTGTGTTTATGGTGCATAGTATGCCACTTTATTATGGTCTCATGTTGTTATTGGTTTTAATGGTTTTATTCTTGCTTGTTTCTTGGTATTTCCTTTTATGATTTGAGTCTTGGGAATTGGTTAGGAAAGGAGGATTTTAATGGAGATCTAGGAGAGTTTTGTGGTACCCAACAGGTAATGTAAGACTTAGATGAAGCTCGGTGCATGAGTAAGTGCGGCAGAAGGTATGACTATGATAGTCGATAGGACTGATTGGGTCCATTGTGGTAAATGGATGGTGGCAATATTGTTGGCTGGATAAATAGATCTTGCGAACAAGGCTGATCTCCCTAGTATCAAAAGATAGTCTAGCAACAAACAGAAAAACAAATGTATCTTTCTCTAGGCATAGGCGATTCATAAACAAAAACTATAGAGGTGTTTAGACCCTACCTTAAGTCCAACGCTAGTTTGTAGCAGCCATCCTTCAACCATCTGAAAAAAATTCCTTTTGAGAATCTGCAATCACAAACAAGCAAACATCAAATAGCACCTACATAGCTAATATCATAAATAATTTCCATTATGGTGATCAAGAAATCCATAAAATAAACCATAAAACAATAGCTTATTGAGAAAAACAAACTTATTTGTATTAACTTTGAAGTAGAAGAACCTTACAACCTTTTCAACCTTGATGTAGAACAAGCTCTTCCCAGGGTCTAAAACAGGAATTTCCTTTGCTTTGAAAAGTCTTGCACTCTTCCAAATGAGATCTTAGAGGTATGTAATCTCTCCTCATAAAAACTCAACTAAGAAGACTAAGTTCCAACAACTTTTCACCTCAAAAATATTTAGCTTTTCACCTCCCAAGTAACCAGCCCAATGCTTCATTTTATAGTGTAGAGGAAGGAGGTTACAGGTCCACCTATGAAGGGATAGAGTCCTCCTTCAAAGGGATAAGCTCCTCAAATCCAAGGGTTAGCTCCTTAAGGTATGGGATGCATGAACCTTACAGGATCAAACTTGCCACTTCAACATTCCTTCCAAATGCTTCTAGAAATGATTGAAAGTGAGTTTTTTTAGAATATACTCGTGACATTTAACTTTTATACGGGTCTACACCCATAAAACAGAGACAGAGTGGTCAAGTGCACATGAGACATGACCATTAGGTGCGGGACCGCAGGTAATGCAAAGAGAAAGTTTGAAACCAGAGTTTTAGAGACTTTTGAGGGCTTTCTCTTATTTTCAAGGCTTGATATGAGGAATTGAGGCTTAAGACTCGTAAAGGAGGAAAGTATGAGTGGTAATGGACTCACATAGATTGCAGAATTTCAAGGTGAAAACTTTTTGTGCAATAGATTCCCCCCTAATGTGCGAAGTCTATAATAGATGAAGATAGAGTTTGTCATCTATGAAGCGTGAAGTACTTTATAATTTCAAGGATCATCTTGTGGACACCCCAATCAGAACATGTAAAAACATTCAATGAAAAATATATATGTGAACATATCATCGCTGAGGTAGGCATTCCCATACTTAGATCAAAACTGACTAGAAAACTCGCTAAACTGTTCTGATACAGGAATGATTTTGTAATACATCAAAAGTATAGACATATGTAGACACGGTATGGGCACAACCATCTATTTATGAATAGTCCAATGTATAATGAATAACAAAATTTCTCGCAACCTAGAGGGTAGAAACTAGATCCAGGGTCTTGATTTCTGCTTCCCAAACTAGTACGATTCTATCCATGTGAATGAATGTATCGAAGTCGAACATGGTAGAAACCACTTGATTACCAGTCAATGATGTGAAATGTTCACAAGTGTGAGAGAAACCACCAGTAATGTCAATGGCTCTCAAATTACTCAGTACAATCCATGAAATGTGAATAAATGAACTAATGTTGAACATGTATTAGAATCCTTTGATAGAAGGTCAATGATGCAACCTATCGTCGAAGGTGAGAAACTTGCCATTAGGGCATGCAGATTTCAAGGTACTGAAGGTTTCTAGATCATCTTTCTAGATAATGAGTTGAAGCTGATAGAAAGTGATCTGTCGTAGGCAAGCCCACAACATGAAATCATAGATCAAGTTTTTAGGAAATATATTTGGCAAGGACTAACTCGGGAATGGTCAACATGGATCACATATATTTTGCAGATGAATGGTTTATTTGAACTGACCTCTTGAACACATAACGACACTGCAAGTGGTTTGGTGACAATTGACCCAAGGCTAATACCCAAAAACTAGTTGAAGACTTTCAATATGGTTTGATGAACTGTTAGGTAAAGGATTTCCCAACCCAAGTGAGCAAAAAGTGTCATGTTCAAGAGTGGTTAACTACTTTTCTAAAACACAAAGTGTAACAAACAAGTTCATTTTTCTCTCTTTTCCCCCACCATTTCTGGCAAGTACCTCTTTATTTTTTAACAAGCTTGAGTAGGATAACATTTGCTTCTTTATAAGCTCATCATTTAGATGAGTCCAACTTAGTTTAAAATTCAAACGCTAAGAAGGAGTGGTTCATTCCTATTTAAAATTGAACAGGTCCTTTACTGTTAAATTTTAACGAGTCCAGTATAAGAAAAACTTGGTGTTTTTCAATTTTAGGGAGTTAGAAGAAAGACTTAAGAAAACTCCATGGGGGTCCTTTTTCGTAAATTTGTGTCCCTCAAGCCCAAAAAATTATAAAATAATATTTTAGAGAACTGCTTGACCATTACGATCAAGGAGTGCTTTTCATAATTAGTGGCTTCGATCTGAAAAAGTAAAAAAGTGATCGAAGACACGTTGTTTTATAACCAATATCGAACTTGAAATGACAAAAGTCCAGCGATATTTTCATGTTTATATAGTCATAAAAGAGTTGTAAGTGGACCACCCTTTTAATTCCGTTTAACGAGTTAAAAGGGGGAAAACTCGGCAATCTTTTAATATTTTACGAGTCAGAAAAGAGCATAAAGAAGATTGTTCCTAGAGGAACGAGTGGTATAAAGGGTAGCAACTGGTTTGAGTAATAGTGGAACTGCTCAAAGCATGTAATGGTTAAGAGGTTGGCTAACAAAAACACTCATTGCTACAGTCCCTCAGGAAAGGAAAAACAACCAAGTGAAAGCATATGATCAACCAAAAAGATGGTGGCAATGGAATGAAAACAATCATCTAGCAGAATTTAGCAGATAAAAATGGCAATCACAAGATGTAAGTCGGGTATGGGTTCATTTTTACACAATCTTGAACCATAGACAACTTTGCCTGGATTCAATTTCATGTTTAACCAAGCTTGAAACGAAAAACTATGCTTGTTATAAGTTCGCATGCCCCCGGCATAATGACTCAAATCGAGGCACATGCCCCCCAAGCTTCATTGCATTCAACCAGGTGGATGAAATGAAGGTTCACTCTTGAGATCTTGGAAAGACTCGAGGGAGTTGTTACATTTTTTAATGAGGTTGACACGGGAAAAGAACTATCCTCAAAACCCTTGTTTCATTTTTTAAACGAGCTTGACACAAGACAAGGAACTATGCTCTAAAACCCTTGATTCATTTTTTAACGAGCTTGACACAAGACAGGGAACTATGCTCATGACTCTTTGTTTCAATTTTTAACGAGCTTGACACAAGACAAGGAACTATGCTCATAACTACTTGTTTCATTTTTTAACGAGCTTGACACATGACAAGGAACTATGCTCATGACTCCTTGTTTCATTTTTTAATGAGCTTCACACAAGACAAGGAACTATGATCATGAGTCCTTGTTTCTTTTTTTAATGAGGTTGATACAGGAACAAATTATCCTCAAAACATCCAGTTTCATTTTTTAACGAGGTTGAGACAAGAAGAAACTATCCTAGCGATTGGTCAGGAATCAGAAAACGAATGTAGAACCTGATATGCAATTTCAAAGGGATTCAAAGGCATCATGCCATCAAATGAATCCACCTCAGAATTGGAAGGTACGATTTGAGGATTATCAAAAGTAACAGTATTCGATGAAATCATATGATTACTTGTAATAAAAGGCGATACGTCAGGAGGAGGGAAGGAAAAAGTTCCTAATAAACCAAAATCTTTAATCAAACTTCAACATCTTTGTCAGGGATAGTCATTTTCCTAATGTGTTGAACACTATCTGTAGAGGCTGGGTTGGATGAGAAATAAGTCAGTTGGTCTATCATAATGATATTTCTGTTATGAGGAAATTTAATAAGCCGAAAGACCAATGAAACAATAGCATTCATAGCATAGGACCAACTGTGACCCAAGAGAAGGTTCTAATCTAGAGGGGCATCAACCACTTCCACATCTAGATTTACGGTTCTACCTTCGACCCCTATAGGTAAATCCTGCAAAATACCAAAAGGATGGAACCCTCAGCCATCAAAAGGCTTTAGAATTGTCGAATATTGATTGGGTGTAGGAGAAACATGCGATCTCCAACACTCGATCGACATAATACATGTAGAAGCCCCTTCATAAATCATAGTCCGAAAGCAAGGTCTGTTTTTTACTAACACGGGAATCTGGAAAGCCTTTTTATGAGGAAGGTAGGGTGTACTATCCTCTAAATCGAAGATTATTAGGTTTCAATCCTGAATATCGACAGCTCCTATAGCAGACAATAGTAATTTATGTTGTGCTGGGCATGATCGTAGCACTTCCAAAGCTAAAATTGCTGAAGGGGAAATGGCTAAGTCTTCAACAATGTTATAATTCTGAGCAGCTCTTGCATGTGGATTGAAAGCTGATTTCCAAAATATACCTTTAGTAGGTGGTTTGATTACTAAGTTAGAGTTGGGTTTCTCAATCTCTATTGGATCAGAATGAGGAGGAGGTGTAGTTGATGTGTTTGAATTAGAAGATTCTGCTTCTTTACGATCAACAGGATCTTTACTACCATAATCTTGCGATCGCGTCGCAATCCAGACATGAGACATCATCATAATGGGTTCTTCTGAGGTATTCGAGGAAGAAGCAACCACCTTACTATCTTGAGTAGGAGAAGGATCCTTCAAGATAGTAGGTGTTTGAGAACCTTGAACGAATTTTGAAAACTCTACTCGATATGGCCATTCTTTGGTAAAATGATCGTTGTCACAAATGAAACCAGGATAGCATGGTTTTCCTTTCTCATCAATATATTCATTTTTATTTGTTTTATCTTTTGAATTTTGATTGTTTTTGTTCTTCCCCTTCTCTTTACTACCATATTTGGTTGTATATGAATATATGACATGGATTTCGGCAAAAAATTCAGTGAAAGAATCTCCTTTCAGGGAAACATGTAAAGTTATTATAGGAGAAGAATTCTTTGAATATTTCTACTTTCTTTTAATACTAACTGAACCAATCATACCAACAGTGGCATGAGACCCTAAAGGAGCTGTATTTTTTGGAAGATTAGGGATTTTTCGTGTAAAGTACCTGACTGCATATAAACAAGGTCAAGGTACTAAGCCTGAGGAATTACTTGCTCTTCAGTGACAACTCCTGCCTTAGCTACATTTCTAGTGATTTTAGGTAACAATGACTTAATGAACCATAACGCTAAAATTTCATCTAGAATGAAAACTTTCACTAAAAGACTTCTACATCTCCATTCATGAATATGATCAGAAATATATGTGGACGTGGATTGTTTTAGTGAAGTTAACAGTTTCATGCCATTGTCATATTTGACAGGAAACAAAAAATGAGTTAAAAAAGCAGTGGCTAACTGATTGAAATTATAAGAAGGGCCTTGTGGTAACTCACTATACCATTTGGTGGCAAGACCGATAAGAGTTCTTTGAAAACGATGAAATTGAATTGAATCATCAATGGTTGAATTAGATGCACACCAGAGGTGATAAGTCATAACATGATTTGATGGATCGTCATCTAACTTACCCTTGAATTTCAGGATATCACTAGGCAACTTATTAGGCATTGGCGACCAATATAGAAGATAATAAACCAGATCGTTTGTAAGGTGTGACAAATCAGGTAAATCCAAAGTTGCAATAAATGGTGACTAATGGTTAGGTTCATGAAAACCTTGTGTAATGAGACCAGCTCCAGGAGGAGGATATCCAGGATAACCTGGAATTGGCTTTGCATTAGGAATTTTATAACCTCCTAATAAATCAGGATTAACCAGACCAAACTGGGATTGTTGAGGTTGTTGATAAGTATAGCCAGGGTATGATTGATACTGATAAATTGGGTTTTGTATAGTAGGAATGAATTCATACTATCCCTAGTACGGTTGACTTGTGGCAATTGTACTTGGACCATCTTGTCCTGCAGGTATCTGGACTGAAGTCTGAACTGTAGGTCCTGACTATGGTAAAGAGGCTTGAGGAGTTTGCACTGATGCAGGGATAGGAGAAACCAGAGCTACGGATACTCCAGAAACAGGTGTGGTAGGTTGAATGAAAATTGCAGCAGTTGCAGCAGCAGTTCACGGTGGAGTCCAGGTCGAGCTAGGCCCAAGCTGCTGAACTAAACTAGGTGCAGAGGTTTGAACCATAGGTTGGAAAGGTTGCTGGGTTGGACCAGAAACCAAAGGTTGTCTAGGTTGACTTGATAACTGCACATTAGGTTGCAAAATCTATTTAGTTTGAGATGGATCCCACACCATATTCATTCTGGGACCCATAAAAGCTTGTGCATATGGAGGACCATAACTTGGTTGAACGTAGGGCTAATAATTAGGAGGTACATTTCCAGTTCCTTGTAAAAATGATTGACGAGAAGGTGGTTGGAAACCTTGAGTTGGGTACTGACCTTGAGGTTGATAACCCTGAGGCACGTACAAAATCTGGGGTTGATAAGCATCATGAGGAATATACTGAGTTTGGGGTTGACCTTGGGGTATGTACTGCCCTGAAGGTTGAAAACCTTGAGGCAGCCCTCCAAGCAGAAGCTGACTACCTTGGGGTTGGCCCCCAGGTGGTAATTGACTACCTTGTGGTTGCCCCCTAGGCAGTAACTAACTACCTTGCCCCCTAGGCAGTAACTGACTACCTTGCCCCCCCAGGCGGTAACTAAGTACCTTGCCCCCCAGGTGGTAACTGACTACCTTTCCCCCTAGGTGGTAACTGACTACCTTGGCCCCCTAGGCAGTAACTAACTACCTTGAGGTTGAGGATTTGGAATACAACCAGACATTATAAAAATCTACTCTGCGTTCAACGTTTTAGTTCCATTATTACCAAGTGATAACTGATGTTCAGTCGATCGAGGAGTTGCTCTTGGAAAGGTACCAGAAAGTGACTGGTACCCCAAAGGAATAGTGGGACCACCATATAAAAATGTTTCCGGTGATTGGGAAAACATAGATGACTATCTTGACATGATTGATCAAGGATAATAACCTCTTGGTGTAGGATGAAAATAATCACATGCAAACAAAGAAAATTTCAATAAGAGCACCTAAATTCTCTAAAGAAACAAACAACACACACCTAAAAATTCTAAGAGTTCAAACCACACACAAACAATAACTT